>JAPSES010012129.1:0-14004 GCA_029822895.1 Maxillicosta whitleyi
GTAATGTAGGGGGTGGGGGGTGGGGGGGTAAATCTATCTTTGTTCATTTCCTAGTGTTAAGAACATGGATTACTAGGAGTCATTTACTACTCCATCATTCAGCTAGCAGAATCCATCTCACGACAGAACAGTGAAATAAATATCATGTTTACATAAAGCTTTTCTGAGCTGGCAGAAAAAGATCCTGCCCTATGGTGAAATAATACAACATGAAAGATGCTAAATTTGCTTGGTTAGTTGTGTTTTTGAAAGACTATATATCTGTCTCTATGGTGCTGTGATCATCAGCTGGGTCAAATGTAAAATGAAAAACATAGAAATAGAAAATATAACACCTGAAGGTAAGGTTTAGAGAGGTGGAAAGTGCAGGAAGTACAAGTATTGCATTACTGTCTTCAGATTTTTTTTTTCCTTTATTCCATACATAATAACAAATATGTGTCTAGATCTCCAAAACAGACTTGCACATTTGATATATATGAAGGGAAATTATCCATTACTTTATTCTGCATTTGGTGGAAAGACCAATAACATCCAATAAAGTATATACAGTACACTGTTGCATATCACATGACAAAGATGGAAGCAATGAAACAACAAATGTAAATGATGTGACACAAAAGGGCATAAAACAGAGCAAAAGGTCATCAGAAAAAATAATGCAACAATAATTTGCTGTTTCATGATATAGTGGTTTAGTGATCTGATATAATAAGGCAAAAAAAAAAAAAAAAAATGAAAATGTAAAAACAAACAAACAAAAACAATAATTAAAAAAAGACAGAGAATAACAAGATTAAAAAAATAATACAATAAGATAAAAAAAAAATAAAAAAAAACCCAAAGTAAAATATGGACTAAGATTACCCGTAAAGCAGCCACTTGTATATTCCAAGTACATTTAAGGGCACTTTTACAAATATCTGTCCCTCTGCTGGAGATTAAAGACTAGAGATTACAGCACATGATCCATGTATTGACTGTGAAAAGCCTTAAGTAAATGCAAAACATTTTCAACGTTTGCAGCTTTACTTTAATACAACCCAAACACACTCAGTTCCACAATGAAAATTACTTGCACATACATTGTTGCAGAAATAGTTGTATGTGGATATTGACGTGTATGTGAATTCAAAACAGCTATAAAAATGAAAATCATAAACTTTTTTAAATCCACTAATATGACAGCAGTTTCCAAGTAGTAGGACTATTATTGCACAAGTTAAAAACCTTCACACTACATTGCAGCATATGACCACTAGAGGGCAGTAAAGTATAACTTACAGCCTCAGTGGTGACTGTGACAGACATAGAGCTTTAATTAACAGGGAAAGAGAACATGTTTTTGTTCCACTGAAGCAAAATAATAATAATAATAATCACAATCATAATCATAATAATCATAATCATTTTATTTTTGTCTCAATACTTCATTGGATGTTTCACTAAGTTAACAAGCTACATGTGTGTGAAACAGGAGGCAAAGATTGTGATAGAAATAAATCAGCCTTGAATTTGTTTGCTTTTAACGCTGAGCCCTTATATCAGCGAGGCACTAAACCCAGTGGTGAGAGGCCTGTGCCTGTCTGTCACTGTGTGCAGACCTGTTTCTGTTGCAGCACTGGTGCCATTAAAAAGTCAGTGTGTGAAAACACTTACCTCATCCCATCCTGTAACCAAACCACAGCAAAGGGAGCAGCTAAGCGGGCTGAAATGATATTTCAGCAATAACACAAAAGTTAACACACAGTTGCCACTACACTAGTGATGAAGAACTATTACTTGAAATGTCAGGGCCGCTGGCAGGCAAAAGATGCCAAGCAAAGTGCTGAAACACATGACCATGACCTCTGACCTGGACATGCACACTCTCATAGGCACATATGCATGAACAGGCATAGGCAGAGACAGCTGAGGGACGCCTCGCCTGGTTTAAAGTGTTTATGGAATAGCTGAGTTTGACCGCTCGTTGACAGAGCTCTCATTTACAGACACACAAACACACACACACACACACACACACACACACACACACACACACACCGCTCTGATCAGATAAGAACAGATATGTTTCAGTGGCTAATCTTAAATGTGATGAAGTTTACAGGGGGTAGCGGCATTGGAATATACATAAATATCTTTATTTGGGAATTAAGCTCACCCAGTGGGTATATCACACTACCTCACACTATAGAAATAGGCAACAGGACACTTGCCTTTCATGTGAAACTGTGAATTTTATACGCATGAGGAACCCGTCTTAACTGTAATTTGATCTTTGTTATAGTGCGGCTGTTCAGAGGGAATATATTTCTGAGAAAGGTCTTAGTTTGTTCTCGTCTGTGTCCTAAAACATCCATCGGCCCAGTGTGACTATAAATTACCACTGGATCTTAAGAGGCGTTCAAGGGAGACCCGGACTCCCTGTCTTCCGAACCCTTCAGCACCCTGACTCTCTTCTGTCCATTCCG
Source organism: Maxillicosta whitleyi (assembly GCA_029822895.1). Taxonomy (NCBI): domain Eukaryota; kingdom Metazoa; phylum Chordata; class Actinopteri; order Perciformes; family Neosebastidae; genus Maxillicosta; species Maxillicosta whitleyi. Next base: position 2,472 of record JAPSES010012129.1, read on the forward strand.
AGATCCTATCACTTGCATTCTGAGCTGGCTGGTATTCTTCAGGCCTGATCCAGTTGCATTGCAGTAACATCTTTTAAGTTAAATATGTAATGAGTCAGGGTTGCCCCTAGTTACAGCTTAAACACATAGAAAATAAATAAAATAACTGTCATAATGAAGGGCTTATAAAAGCTTTCTAACTATGTCATTAATAAGCCTTTAAGACCTAGAACTATTTTGTGGCAATTTCCAATTGTTTTTTCTATACACTTACCCTTTCATAAGTGGCTTAACACCATTTATGATAATGTTATTCTCTGCAATTTGCATTTTTTTGTGTGAAAATCAAGTGTCTTCCTATTTCAATTTTATTGCTTATGTAGATGTTCAGAAAATCTCAAAGCAGAATTGCATTTTCATTTATTTATTTATTTTAGAAAATCCATCAAAAGAGGTACATGTACACTGTATATTTATGGTCAAAGAATATAGTAATAAAGATGTAAAACTTCAAAAAGGTTTAGGTGTAACCATGCTGCTACACATTTAACACCCTAAGGTTTTACTTAAATATAAGAATAGAGTAGAATAGAATAGAATAGAATAGAATAGAAATAATCTACAACCTGATCTTCAATCAACATTTTCTTTATCATTATTTAAAAAGCATATGAAAAGGACTCTTATGAATAAATGAAGGCTTTACATTAGTTGATGTGTAATTCTCTGTCTTAATTTCAGCTATTATTTCAGTATTTTTATTTTTAATTGTCTTTTTTTCCCCCTGTGTATTGTTTATTGACAGGGCAGTATTTATAAGCCTTTTTTGGGCTTCTATCTTCTCCTGCACAATGATGTTCCTTGCATGATTTTTTCCCCCTTGCTATTGGTAATATACAAATAATACAATAAAATAGATCTTTAGTGTTGTTACAGGAACAATGAAAACACTTAAAGTGCAGAAGACTATAAAAACCTCACACATAACACTAAAAAATATTGGTAATATACAAAAACTACAAAGATAAAATATTATATATACAAATACTACTAAAATACAACTAAATACTACTAAAATGCATTAAAGCTAACTCTGTACTACAGATAAGAAATATGTACAACATATAAGGTGTATAGTACAAGAAATTAGGAGGGAAAGACAGAACCATGGTGCTTTTTAAAAACTGCTTTCAGTCCATAATAGTGGGAAAGTAGTTCTATTGCTAAGCAATTGTACACCAATTAAACTATATACTTACTTTGGTTTCTTGGTAAACTGAATTCTTGTCTATGGTGGAACCCATAGATTAAAATATACTCTGTTGTCCATAAAGTTAGACTAATTTTGTTTTCACAGACTTTTTAATTCCTATTTATACACATCTGTAATCACCTTCTGATCATGTCAAATGATTATATACTCAGTTACTCAGTCCCAGTTACACTTTATGTAGCAAGAATAAATCAACAATTACAATAATTTCAGAAGAAGTAAAGATATTTTATCCCAATTTCATGGGCAATAGTGTATATATAAATATATGTGTCCACTCTACAATGGCAAACTCCTTGGTTGAATTAAAACAAATATGAACTAAATCAATTCTGTGTCTATTATATGCAGACAGTGGATAAATGATAAATTATTAATACACCTCACATTAAACTGAGAGCTATAAATGGTGATAGAAACAAGGAAAGCTCAGTAACTTATCACATCCCAGGCTTAAGGGGATTAAAGGTAAAAGTGGGCTCACTGTTTTTACTACATATTATAATAGCTTTTTAATGGTTTCTAAAGCGCTTACTACAAACATTTCTCAAACTTTTACAAAAGCGGATTATTGTAAATTAGTATTAAGATAAGAGTGGCTTGGACCACTAACAGCCACATCTTTATATCCCATGTAATTTGACTTAACTCATGTGAAGTTTTTTAACTTAACTTCAGCTGAGCTGAGGAGGATTGGTTTTCCTCTGTGACACACCAGCTCCAAATTGTTCAGGCACCCATCCATGAGAGTCAAACTGAAACTTTACTGCAACCCAAAGGCAGTTTCAATGTAAGTAGAAGTAGTTTCAAGTAAATGAGGAGTTCTAATCACAGGAGATGGAGGACAGGGGGATTGTCTGTAGTGTCCTGTGTCCAAATTGACAGGCTCACATAGTCACACGCATGCACGGACACACTGAACGCACAGACACTGGGGCTTTGAATGTCGATGCTAATGCAAAGCAATGAGGTAAAACTGTTGGCAAGCATTAGCGGTAGTGGGTGGGGGTGGTGGGCGGAGCGTCGAGTGTGTGTTAGAGCTGAATTTGAGAGCGTCACTGGCATGTCCACACCACAGCTGGTCAGATGGAAATAGACAAGGTAGTAACTGAAGCCATTGAAAAAGAAGGAACGATGCCTGTACTTAGACAAAGATGCAAGAGATGAGCAAAGTGCTTTTCATCTGTTTTTTGTCTGTCTCTGATGGGGAACTTAAAACATTACACATGCGCTCAAAGGTTCCTTTTTGCATGCTGCAGGACATTAGGCCCAACCTGATGACACGTTCATTCATCTGAATGAAACTGGATAGAGCGCTGGTACTAACAGGTTGTCTGTCTGGCATCGAGCATTGGCTACACCAAGCATTGTTTATCTTTATCTCACAGAGAAGATTAAATGCCACACACATTGACTGAGACTGAACAATGGTTTTCTAAATGTATTTAATTATGTTGAGGACTTTTTCAATGCGCAAAATTAGGTGTTTGAAATGTTGTCATAAGAACAGTAAACCTGACAAGTGCATCTGCCATGCAATTATCACCAGCATTAAACATATACTCAAAAGAACACTTGATAATTGGTTTGACGGATTAATCGGTCTCTGTAGGATGTTGTACAAGAATCAAGAATCAAGAAGATTTATTTGTCACATGACATCGCAGGCAATGACAGTGAAATGAAGATGTGGTAGCTCACAATTGTGCAAAGTATCTATATAAGAAGTAAGTAAGATAAATGCTAAAAAAAAATAAATAAAAAAAAAGTAAGTAAAACGAAATATTAACAAAATATTAACAAAATAAAAACAGAATAAATAGAAATATATAACAATATACACAGGTTAAAATAAAATAGAGTAAAATAAGATTAAAGCAAGAGCAGCATTGAGAAAGGGAGAGAGCAGAGAGAGCAGCATCGATGAAAACTACTAATACAAACTACTGGAATCAATGGAACTTGGCTCCAATACTGACTAATGGCTCAGCTTTTCCCCAGTTTATGTAAAGTTCCATAAACAGAGCCATGGTAAAGTCATTGTGAACCTAAATGGAAAACAACAGTGTTACTTATAAATGATGATCATGATAAGGCCAGTTATAGTGTGATGTTATTAATTGATGTTACACTTAAACAGGGTTAAGATGGTTAATAGGACAAATTGTCTCCAACAGGCCATTTACATTAGCCCAGTGTGCTAACATTAGGCCTCTCAACTGGAATTACTGAATTTAAAGGAAAATAATAAAAATGGAAATACACAAATATCCATAAATCTTCCAGAGTTTGAGTGATGTTCACTGATCCACATGTATGTGTGTATGTTTTTTATGTTGACTGAGATGTTCAACAATTATCAAGTTATAATAGAGTGCCAATTTAAGTGGCTTTTTCATATCAATGTTTTGTTTTTGTTGTTTTTTTTATTAAAAATCAACCTTTGCTTAATAGGATGATACTGATAGACAAAATATAAAGATTGATGATTAGGATTTAACTAAAAGTTACGACAGAGAAATTGTCCTGTCCCACAGAACTATCATATATAATCAGGTACAAACACAATACTTAAGTAGCATTGCCAAGTATCCGTAATGTATGTGAATATCTAGTTTTCTGAGAACTTTTCACTTTCAGTGATTCGTTTCAACATAATTGTCCATACTTTATACTCTTTACATTTAATTGTTTTAATGTTAATGCCTTTGATGGGGATAATCAATGTGAGTTCTTCTTAAAAAAAAAAAAAAAAGAGATAAAACCAAAAAAAGACAAGTATTTTGAGTACATTTCAGAACCTATTTTTTTCGACTTTCACTAAACTTAACACCTTGTAAGTCTGTTTTTACATGAAGTATTAAGGATACATCCTGCCTCACCCTCTCAGACCCCTTTGGATGTTATAGAAGAAATTGATAGTCTTGCACAAACCAAATCAGGATAAAGTAATAGAACTAAATGTTAACACATGGAATGTTACCATCAGCTCATGTCATACTTACTGTGGCTGGTCATTTACTCCAGGTCCCACTGCTGAATATTTCCCAGTCGGTTTTATGTAGGTTGTCAGTATGAGGTCCCGTTATGAGTAAAAGAACTATACATCATCTCAAACTTTGTCCACTTTTGGATGAGACCACTCCCTGCCTAGTTATCTTAGGTTCACGACATAAAACCATCACCGTGTTGGATCTGTACTGTTTCTGTTTGTGTTCTTTAGATTCCCTTACATCTACCCATGATGCCTGTCATGAAAAGAGCCAGCAGCCGTCCCAAAATACCCCCAAACTACGTGCAGAAGACTGTCACCTCATCCCCATCGGTCTCTCTCAGTGTGTCTGTCTTTTCCTTTCTGTCCCTTCCCCCTCTTCCTCCTCTCATCCACTGCTCCATCATGCAGGAAGCCCAGTCTTCCTGAAAACAAGTTGTGGAGCATGGAGGGGGACAAGGCCGAGGGGGGCAGGTATGTGAGGAGGGGGCAGCAGAGGATGTTTTTGTCGTTTCTCTGGCCCGTCTGGTTGCAACAGGCCTCACTCTCGTCCATCCTGAGGAAACTAGGTTTACGTCACCCTGACCAGGCCTTGGGGCCCACACGTGCGGCCTGGCAGGACCGGAGTGACGCAGTAACTCCAGCTCTGCAGTAACCTCTCACACATGGGACCAATAAGTCATATGTGCACCTAAACTGTGGAAAACACCACTTTTAAATTCAATGTACTGTGAGATAACACAGCAATACTGATACATTTCACTTAAACAAAAGGGGTCACATCTACTTTACAGCAATACAAAAAGTTTTGCCAGAAGAAATGCAAACTAACCTCACTCCTGTTTCCTATTCATAAAGGGAAGAATCCATTACCTGCAAGGGTGAGAATGTCTCTGATTCCATAGACTCATTTGGACTAATCTGAGTCATAAAAAGAAGTGCACCACTGAGGCATGTCTGTCCCTGGCTGATGCCACGAGCAAACATTTTAAGTGTTAAAAGAATTCACTATAAATGATTAACGCTGCGTATTAACATTACACATCACTGATAGAAGAAATGTGTTGCTAATATCAGTTTATAAAAATACTCCACTACAAGTAGGTTCAGCATTCAAACCATATCTGAGGAGGAGTCTTGGAATTTGCAAAATGTATAATAAGTAAAAATAAGCAGTTGTGCAGTAAAAAGATCTGCAGTAAAAGGTGATAAGACTGTATGAGTGTATGTTACATTTTATTGCTTTACAACTTCAAATACTGTTGCATGATTTGATCTACAGCAATGCAACATAATCTGTCTGATTACCATATGTTTGTGTTTATGTTTATGTTGATGCTGTCCTGTGAAAATCCTGTGTCAATAAAGAGACAAATAGGTCTTTTTTTTTAGCTTCATAACAATGATTTTTTTTTTCATAACTTTATTTTTTGGTGAATCCAAGAGCAAGATTTTATTTAACTTTCGGAGGAAGAGGATTTCAAGTAAATTAAATAAATAAATAGAAAATGAAATAAGCAGTAAGCAGTTATCAGTAGTCAAGTAAAATGAACAATATTTTTGATGTGAGATGTAATGTATATATACAGTACATCAAACTCAAAATTTGTCTGTGAGATTTTCTGAGTTTTAATTTGTCATTGAGTTTAAGGAGGAGAAATTAAATTAACCTATATTATTTTTAAAAAAAAATTTTCATTCACTTTCATTTTAAGATTCTTTGTGATGTACATATGGTTATAATAAACAATAAATAAACAGTATTCTGCATGTTACACAATACAATCTGTGAATATAATCATTTATGTGGCAAATGACAGTCAGTGAGAACACCAGTTGCAATGATGTTAGTGAATGAACAATCTCAGGTCCAATGTGGTCTACAGGGTCTGTGAGGTCCACCTTTGCATGAACAGTGAGTGTACCTGCTTTGTTAGGTACCATAAAGTAATGGTACTATTGTAAGAAATGATGTTCAAAGGGATCATGTGGGTGTGGACAGGTGTCTGGATCACCACTCATGTTGGTTTAATGTTCTAAAGTAATGTTCTAATGTTCTAAAATACATATTCCTTTCACCTTACATGCACATTTTGTAAGACACTTGACCCCCCTTGCCTACTGTCACTCACACTGGTGTATGAATGTTTGGTGGTGGTCAAAGCGGCTGTTTAGCACAAATTGGCAGCCACACTTTGGTCAGCCTGCCCCAGGGCAGCTGTGGCAACAAATGTGCCTTGAAAAGAGCTATAGAAATCTAATAACGTACAATCTCACAGTATTTCTATGAGTGGTCTATGGTCTGTACTTATATAGCACTATATCTACACTTTGGTACTCAAAGTGCTTTACAAAGCCTCACATTCACATACACCAGTTGGCAGCTACTATGCTAATGTACCATGCAAGGTACTACTATGCCAGACCCTGCTGGGGGCAATTCAGGGTTCAGTGTCTTGCTCAGGGACACTTTGGTAAGTGGACAGTAGGAGCCAGGATTTGAATTGCCAACCCTTTGGCCATTGGACAACCCGCTCTACCATCTGAGCCACAGCCGCCAAAGTATTAACCTTATAAAAGTTTATTAACTTAACCTATTTTGATAATAATACTTGCTAGTATTAATAGTCAATTGGTTGTATTGATTGATCATATTTAATTCTTTAGGGTGAAAAGTCACGGATAAAGCAGCCATTTATGATCTAAATGTAGCACATGGGAACGAGGTGACTGTGAGCGGAGATAACTCCATGGAGCACTGCCTGAAAGTGACAGAAGCCATAATAACAGGATGTTTACAGCCTGCTGAAACACTGCCAGGGCTGACCACAAGCAGGCAACAACTGTGACTGGAAACACAAGTGAGGAAGAAGCACAGGTCAGAAAGGCTCCCTCCAGATACACCAAATATAACCTCATTGACTGCTGTTTTGTTTGGAGTCGCACTCTACCTGGCCAGGTCCTGTTGAGGTAACTCACACATTAATTCTGACCTCTGACCTCTGGAGAATCCACTTCACGAAACACAGCTGTGCAGTGACAATGTTCTGTTCCCCTTTCACACACACACACAGGGACAGACTAATGGCTGAAGTGGTCAGCTGCAGGTGACAGCAGACAGAAGGACACTGGTGGTTTCTGACACAGGCCTTTAAAGCGTGTTCTCTGTCTACATTTGATTCTTTCTGCCCATCAGCAGTCATATACTGCACCAGGCTGCAATATCGACCACGACCGATCCTCTGCCATGGCTATCACCGACTTCCTAGCAGCCTCAGATATCACTCTTGCTATCAATGCTTGCAAAGGTAAGAGGAAGATGTTTTGGATCTGTGATGAAACAGACTAATACAGCCTAAAATAGTGATCGTGTTTTAACTTGTGAGGCCTTTGTATCTGAAACTGAAGCAAGGGCATGTAATAACCATCGTAATTAATGGCATAATATAACCAACTGTTGTATTTTATTTTATTTTCAGCAAAGGATTCCTTTAGCCCCAAGACATTTTTCAAAACAGTGGGTTTGTCCAAGAAAACCCCAGCAGAGATCGAGAGGGTCTTTAAGATTTTGGATCAGGACAAAAGTGGCTATATAGAACAGGATGAGTTACAGTTGAGTTTTACACATCACAGTATTTGGATTTTATTTCATTTTGCACATGAGCGTGGTTATTTGCTGTGTATTTAATCTGCTCAAACAAACATGTTTTCTCCTTTTGTGTGTCCTTTTGGTTGTTTGTGTGTTTGGTGTTGTCTTCTCTCTGTGGTGTTTCCATCTGGTTTTGTTGCAGACTGTTCCTGCAGAATTTCTCCAAAGGAGCGAGGCCCCTAACTGCTGCAGAGACAAGGGCTTTTTTGCTGGAGGGAGACTCAGATGGTGATGGGAAGATTGGCTGGGAAGGTAGGCCAAATTTAACTGGAGATGCTGGAGTTACATATTTCACTGTGTTGTGTGGTGTTTTGTTTCTTACTGTTGCATTGATCATCTTTTGCAAATCAGTGTAAAATATTTGAAAATCAATGTTATATTTTTTACTTTTTTTCCTTTTGTCCAGACAAGGTAGGTGAACATTTTTAGCCTAAAAATCAATGTGTTTATCAATGTACTAGTGCATGCTGAAATTAATTAATTAAGGTGTCTATAATTCTTGAATTGTATTACAGTTTGCATTAGTTTATCATTTATTTGTCTAGTGCTAAAATATGCAAGCAATTTAAATTTGGAAGGACAGTAAATTAAACTGTTTTCTTCTTCTTTTTTTAACAGAGTTTTCTGCTCTGGTCAAATCATCATAAGCCTTGCAAGATCCTTAGTTGCTGTTTGATGGTAATCTCAGGGTGGACATCTTTTTACATCCTTTACTAGTAGAAGTCTATAGAAGAAGTAAATATAGCTCTTTCATTTGAAAATGTATGGATATAACATTAATTAAAATGTCTTTCCCTGCCAGATTTGTAATGAATATTATAAATAAATACAAGTTTCTCCATAAAATGTTTGGTGTTGATTCTTCTACTTAAATACAGCATCATCCTGTCTCTCAGGGCCCCCAGGTTGTGATGTTATATTGAGCTCCGAGAGATGCCCAGCCTACATGGGGGGTTGCTTTCTCCAATTAACAGTCGGTGCAACTTTCCACTGTGCAAATAGAGCGTCTGTCATTCTGGCACCCTCGCTTTGACACTTTAGATGCAGTAATTTGGTGTGAATCACATGTTCGCACTTACACAAACATGTACGCAACATTAAAAATACTTTTAAAGTTACATACATTTACAGTTATAATTAAATAAACATGATTAGTGTTGTTGGTGGGATAAAACAACCTTCACTATAATCTAATAACTTATTCACATCATAGAATGAGCTAACTGTGAAAATCCCCCAAGGTGGGATAAGTAAAGTATTCTATTCTATTCTAAAAGTGAGGGATGAATCTCAACAAGCTAAAGCTAATCAAACAGCTGCAAGTAATTTAGCCACTTAATAAACACATACTGTTGTGTTTGATGGAAGTAATTTTAACTTGGATGTATAAACACACTATGTAGTGCTAATCAATTAGCAGGCTAGCTAACAGATCTTTTGGGCCTATTCCAACACAGATTAATGCCAATGTAGTTCAGTTATGCTAAAACAACAGGCACTGTAATTAATAATGGGCACATTTCATAGCAAAATACTCTGATAGTGTTGTCAGAGTAACTTTAACTTCAACTCAAAAAGAGATTCTTTATGTATGACCCACATACATACAGTACTCGCTTTCACTCGAACCACCATGTCCTTCATTGTTTGTAACTTTAAGCCTCAATATGTTTTAAGTTGGAATGAGAAAAAGTGAGAAATTGACTAGTTAACAAAACAATTTTTTGTACCAGGCTATACATGTTCATTGCCCTCATCCATGTATCTATGTAGCTGTCTGCACCTATAAGTCAAAATAACTGCACATTTTGAGGTTTTTTTTTTTTTTAATTGTACACAACTTGGTCTACATATCTAGGTCCGTCTGGTGGTGTGGATCTGGATCTGCATTTTGTCATTTCTATAAGGTTCCTTCATCATTAGGCATAGATGTCCAATATTATCGGCCCATATTATCTGCCCGATATTAGCCTAAAAGTGTAATATCAGTTAATATCGTTATTGGATTTTTTTTTTTTTTTTTTTTGTGCCTCAAAACCGATACAATAATGCTTAAATACAGACACAGACAAAAGAGTAGCCTGTCATATGCCTGTTATTTTAGTTGACTTTAGATGCTGCTATGTCATAGTTGTTCAGATACAATGTTTTATCATTTGTGAAGAAGTCAAATTTGCCCTATTTGTTATGGGCATTGTCAACATTATCTCAGGGAGAGTGTAATCCAAACTGTTGTTTGAGACAATTTTTTTTTAAAAAATAAATAAATAAACATGCCACTTTTCCCTAATAAGAGGAAGAATTTTTCTTATTTTGCACAAACAATGTTAACATTTGGAAAGCGTTGTTGCATTCAAGAATGCATCCAGTGAGGCATCACAATAACATTAAGCATGTTGTGTTAATTCCACAACAGGAGATATGTGATGTTACCAAAATTAGCAGGAAAAATAACCCACATATCCACATTGGTATCAGCTGATATCAGAATTGAAAATTGAGAGTTGGACAATATCAGCATATCGGATATATCATTAGGTAATAGGGTGATATGCAATAGGGCAGTTTGGGCTTTTCTTGTAAGGCAGTTGGTGCTCTAATATGACATTTCTGATATCATAATCAATTTCATTCCAATCCAAAATTGAGAGCAGATATTAATTTCTAAATGTAGCGTATTTAATGGCAGATCCTACTATATTGTGTTTTTTTGTTTGTTTGTTTGTTTTGTGTGTTGTTGTTGTTTTGTTTTTTTTTATGTACCCCAAAAATAGTGCAATTTCTCTATGGGGAATAGAGACTACAATCTCTGACTGTTTGTAAAGTTTAACATTTTAAATGAAGGTCTCTGCGGACTGACTCACTTTAGACCAGAGGGGTCAAACTCATGTTGGTTCAGGGGCCACATCCAGCCCAATACGACTTGAAGTGGGCCGGATCAATAAAGTAATAACATAATAATGTATGAATGTTATCAGTTCCACAATTATATGTGTAATTTCTATGTTTTAGTGTAAAAAAAAAAAGTAAAATTGTGTTAAAATGTTTATACAGTATCTACAAACTATCCTTTAAAAACATGAGAAAAGAAAAGTGCAATTTTTACAATTTATGCCATTATTTGGCCTCAGTTCCTCATTGTCACATGTTCATTATAACGTACAGATCACAGTGGATCTACAAATTCACAAAATATTTAATAACAGGTAGGATATTGGTACAATTACTCTTAATTCTGTTGAGACATTTCTGGTTCATTTCTGTTCAGGTTGTTCACATTTTTTGTAAAAGGGCTAATCTGTAAATATAAACATTTTTGTGTAATTTTTTTTTTTACACCAAAAACAGGAGAATAATTTTTGTTTTCATTATTTATAGTTTATTATAATAATGTTTTATTGGTCTGACCCACTTTAGATTGCATTGACCTGAAATAATTAAATGTTATGTAAATGTTTTTGTTAATATATTCAGTGTAATTTTTATATTTCACTAATTCATCCCATGGGCCGGATTGGACCCTTTGACGGGCCATGCAGTTTTCGCCCCCAGGCCGCATGTTTGACACCCCTGTTTTAGAGCCAACCTCAAGTGGACATTTGAGGAACAGTGTTGAAGCTGCTTTTGGCTGCTCCACCAT
>JAPSES010012150.1:0-14003 GCA_029822895.1 Maxillicosta whitleyi
TGCATGGATTAGTGAGTTACCCATGAACCCCAGGTATCAGGTTGGGGCAGGAGGGATATGCATCCCATAATATACAAAAGACTTCAGTCCAGGGGCTCAGTCTGGGGGGTCTCTGGTTCCCCCTCTGAGCTTTATGGTCTAATTCAATAAATATACTTTTGTAATTTTTCTAATGACAAGTATGTGCCGTGGTGCAAAAAAGGTTGGGAAACAAAAGCAACTAACAATTAGAAAAAATAAATAAAACAAAAATAAGGCTGTAGCAAAAGAATTAACACATCGAAACCTGGGGACATTCTATAAAACTTAATGTAAAAAAAAAAGAAGCTTAATGTAGCTTAATGTCTGAGAACATTCATCATATCACATGTGTTCATCATGGAGTCATGCTCCAAAAATCACAAGGACAATGACAATTTTATGGATATCATCTGAATTTAGTGTTTGACTCCTCATCCACCCACTATAGATAAAAAGCTTAATGTAACTTAATGTCCAAAAACAGAAATTAATCATCACCAAACCTCATGTGAGCATCTCTACTCTGTAGTCATGGTCAATTTCACCGCTCCAAACATCAAAACAAAAACCCTAGAGAAATACATCTTAAATAAACAAGTACAAAGTCAGATATTTTTTAAATGACAGTGTACTTTGTACAAAAGAGAGCACTGACACTAACCCTACAGTCACTGGTCTCTGTAGTTTCTATAGTGTTATAGAGCTTTTCCTAAACTTAAATCCTGGTAGTGATCCTATGAACACAGGATTTACCTAAACAACTGTGAAAGGTCCTTAACAATATTAAATGTTTGATTACTCCACTGTTAGAGTTGGGCTCACTACATGTCTTTCTGCCTCACCCAAATATCTACTTATGAGTTTGAAATATGGTTTTTAATAAGTTTCTTGAAACATAAATGGGTTAAATTAGCAGGGAGTTCATAAACCTACTGCACACTTGTTACTTTATTTACTATTATTTTTATTATTATGACTATTTATGTCATTCAGTCACTCAAACAAATTGGTCACTTTAAGAATTAAAAAAAAAATTTCCTCTTAATTTTTCTATTGTATTTAAAGTTTATTGTCTTGTGCTGCTGTACATTTCCCTCAGTTCTAATGTGACATATTACAGAGATACTCACTTTGCCTTCTCCTCTGTATGTTTCTTAGCCGCTGTACCCATTGCGGTCTTTTGTCGCTCCAGCTCAGCGGCGGTCAGCTTCAGCTTCTCCGTCACTGAGGACAGGGAGATGTCCTGCTCAGCCACCGTCTGCTCCAGCTCAGCCAAACGCTCCAGGTGTTTGGATGTTGGCACCAGGATGTTTGGCTTCTTCATCAGCTCCTGAAAAACAAAAAAGGAAGGAGGCATTAAATTAATTATATAGAGATGGTTATGGTTAAGCATTTCACCTTGAACAAGCACATGTAACCTCTCTGAAACTGGAAATGTCACATCTTCAGATATCATATCTGTTATAGGACACTGGAAACACAAACCAGCTGAGATGGGGCTATTAAAATAGGTTGAAAGAAGTTCTTGATTTTGATTGATTGAACACATTTAAATGGTGAAAACATTCCACAAATTTCTGGGCTTAACAAAGCAAGTAGGTACATGCCTCCTACTGGATAATTACTGCACAGGTGATTATCTTTCAGCTGACAACAAGTTATTTAACCCCAACTGATGCAATGAGTTCCTTCTCATTTCTTAAACAACCATGTCAAAAGACATACCCTGTTGTTATGGAAAAGTTAGTCTGTTTGAGAAAGGTCAAATCATTGGCATGCATTAAGAAGAGAAAACATCTAAAGAGCTTGGAGAAACTACTAAAATTTTGTTAAGAACTGTCCAACACATTATTAAGAACTGGAAAGATAGTGGGAAACCACCAACTATGAAAATCCTGATTTATAGTGATCACTTAAACATTTGGTGAATTCAAATCACAACAGTAGAACTCAGGGCTATGTTTATATGTTTAATAGTTTTGAAAGTAAAAGTATTTCCACACACACAATGCAAAGGGAACTCAAGGGACTGGGACTGAACAGCGGTAAAGCCTTAAGAGAACCACTAATCAGTGAGACTGACTGGAAAAAAGGCTTCAATTTACAAGGGATCATACAGATTGGATCAACAGAAGAAGGTCATGTGGTCTGGTGAGTCCAGATCTACCCTGTTCCAGAGTGACGGGCCCATCAGGGTAAGAAGAGAGGCAGATGAAGCGATGCACCCATCATGCCTAGTGCCTCCTGTACAAGCCTGTGGGGGCAGTGTTCTGATCTGGGCTTGGTTAGGTCTAGGTTCAGCAACATTATGAGTCCACAGAATGAGGTCAGCTGGACCTGAATCTACTGAATAACCAGGCTGTTCCATCAGTGGAGTTTGTCTTCACTGATGGCATGGACATATTCTAAGATGACAGCAGCAGGTTCCATCAGGCTCACATTGGGACAGTGGTTCAAGGAGCATGAGGAATCATATTCACACATGGGTTGGCCACCACAGAGGCCAGATCTGAACCCCTTTAAGAATCTGTGGGATGTGCTGGAGAAGGCTTTGCACCGTGGTCAGACTCTGCCATCATTAATACAAGATTTTGGTGAAAATTAATGCAACACTGGATGGAAATAAATCTGGTGACATTGCAGTTATTGAAACATCTACATAAGCAAACGTCATGTACTTATTAAAACAATGCTACAGTGAATGTGTGTCGCCATCAAAGCTAAAGGCAGTTTAACAACAAATTAGAGTGTAAGACTTTTTTTTATTTTGTGGTGACTTTTTTTAACACCTTTAGAGGAGTATTTTTCACAAAAGAGAAGAGAGGCAAAATCTGTCAAAGGAGTTCAAGTTGATCAACAATTATTAAGGAGTCAGATGTACAACATCTGCCGATAAATGAGATAGAACTAGTGACATTTACACATAGGTGTGGTTCTGTAGTAATGTTTGGGAACGATCCACCACTGTCTGCTCAGGGACTTGTTGGGAGTTCAGACACTTACAAGTGTTGTCAGTTTGAAATGGTCCAGAGAGTTGTCGGTGTGCAGATCTAGCTTCTGGTGCAACACTCTGAGCTCCTCCTGGTGTCTCTTTATCATTTCCTCCTGATCCTAGGACACATGAAATGCTGATGAGATGAAAACCAGTAACAGTTTGTGCAAGACATGTAATAAATACTACAATGATTGATAGCTTTTAGGCAATATTCAACAAATATTCCACAGTAACTTTACATGCTGAAATTCAACTGGTCTAACAGGAAGCAAAACATTTCTGCAAATTATTTCTGGACTTTGTCTAATTTTGGGGGTTTACAGAGGGAATTCAATGTGTGATTGCCAGCTGTAACTTCCTCATATGTGAATCTACCACTGTAATCTATGGCTCCACACAAAAGCTTGTAAAATGGGTTCTCTTTTCCACAGAAGCATCAACCTACATTAGGTTAATCTAGATTTGCATTTAGTCTTCTTATCAGGAATGAGAGAAAGACAGTGAGAGCTTTGTAGGTGTTTTCATATTCTGCAGCATTTTTCAGCTTCCACTGATTGATCTGTATTGTTTATGTTTGTGTCTTTGGATCCATTTGAAAAATCAATTAAAAGGTCAGTAGATAATAGTAAGAATATGAGAATATTTGTGGGAATGACACTTACGTTTCACCTGTTGTTTGAAGTCCTAGTTACTCACATATATGATATTTAAAAACCTACAAAGTATCTAATTCCTGTATTAAAGCCTTTAGGAATTAGATATAAAAGTCAAGTGTCTCAGGATCCATCCACAAACATTTGTGTTTAACAGGGACGCCATGAGTTTGGATTAAAACTAACACAACTAACACCACTTTTTAAATCTGCTTGTTATGAAAGATGTAAACATTACAATTAGAAGGATAGTGAGAACTAGTTTTCTAATGGTTCTAAATAAGAGAATCTATCAAACCCACGTCGTTTGTCGTACTGTTTTACCTGTCTGGCCTGAGCCACCTGGTTCTGGTATTTCTTTACCACCTCCTCTTTTTTGTTAAGTCGGCCCTGCAGGTCTTTGATGGTCTGGTGTGCCATCTTAAGAGCAGGCTGGCTCTCCGATTGGCCCTCTTCGTGCTTTGCGAGGTCAGCCAGCAGCCGTTCTCTGTTGGCAGCAGCTGGGAGGCGAAGACGAAGCTCATTGATGACTTTATCTCTGGACACAATGTTCTGCTCTGCCTTCCATAGAGCTGCTTCTTTCTCTTTCAGCTTCTGCATAGATCAAGAGATAAGAATGCAGCAGACGTGCCATGCTTTCACTTGGATGGGGAAGAAATAAGGACTGACACTGAATACTATACCTCATCTAAGCTTTTGCAGGTGGCTTGTGTGTCCATGATGGTGCGGACATGCTCTCTGATTTTTCCCAGTGCAAACTCTAACTGATGAGGCAGAGGCAGAACCGGGTCTGGTAGGGATCCTGTAGCATGTTCAAACTGGAAACAACCACAAAGATTCAGCCACTGCATCTTTCTGTCTGTCAGTTTCATTATGCAGTGTTACAGTTAGTGCAATGAAAACACAGGTTTTATTACGCAGCACAATTTTTAGTTGAGCCTCAAATAAAAGTAAATTGGAATTTAATTTGTTTAAAGATAATTAATTCAACATAAAAAATCTGAAGGATCACTAAAGGAAATCAGGCTAATCTTATATCACGTTTCTACTATGATGTACTGGCTTGACTCAACTTGACTGGAACTGACTCAGGTACCAGGTCCTGTTCCTGTTTCCATTACAGGATACTGTCAACTTTACAGTACCTGGTTGTCATAGTAACATTGCACGTAACTTCCACAGCATCATCTTCAACATGACACAGCTGACAGTAAAAACTAAGAGGAGGAGACTAAGAAAAACGACGACATAATACCTGTACAGAATGGAGGACGTCGATGGGATGATATTTAGTTTTCATCACTTTGCAGTCTGTCGTTATGGATTAACCTAATGGTATATTTACTGTAATTTTCCAAATCTGTATTTGTTTTTTTTTTAAATGGCAGGTTGCATATTGATGACACAATGATGCAGAGACAGCTCTTTGACCAATCAGTGATCTGCAGTGTTCACACATCACATTTCAGTATCTCTTCACCTGTTTTGGAACCTTGGCTGAGCAAGTATAAAAAAAAATAGAACCAGGTACCAGATTCCAGGTTCTTTTACATAATGGAATCACAAAAAGGCTGAAGTGAGTGAAGGCGGAATCACGTAGTTGAAACTCTGCATTATTAACAGGCTAATGGTGACATGTAAAGTGACAGTCTAATGCCTGTGTTGTATTGTTTTTTTAGAAATTATGTGATAAAAATGTAAAATTATGTAATCATGCAGATAAACCGTTCTTACTGACCCTCCCTACAGTTTCTAAAGAACCTGAAGGTGCTCAGAATGCTTTTCTGAGAAAATCCTAGTTAAATGTTTAGACTGGTTAACCTTTCTGCCAAAGAGGTTATGTTTGCATTAGCATTTGTTTGTTTTCTGTCTGCCAGGAATACATAAAACTACCAGGTAGAGCAGCATTATATTTAGAGGCAGATGTATGTATTCAAATTGTTAAAGGATCTGTATGTAAGAATTATGTTCCAAGTAATCATAAAATGGCCCTGAATGTCACCAGACATTAAGGAATCATGTTCATTTCAAAAATTGATATGACTGACTGTAATAGTCTAACCAGGTCCAGGTCCAGGTCCAGGTTGCCAATTCCAACTGGACTGCAGGTAGAAACATTTCTGATCACAAGAGTCTGACATTATTAAACCTAAAAGGCCTCCTATTATTCCCAAATACATTGTGACAAAGTGAGAGACAAAACAAGGATAAGTAAAGGAGATGGTTTTGAAACATGGAGATGGCTGAAAGTGGAGAAGATTTTGAAGACTGTCACCAGCTCTACTGTGGACTCACTACCCGGTAAAAGCCAATGAGAGATGGAACCAGGCCTGTGGTCTCACCATGACTGGGCTGTGGGCTGATTTTATCTTTTCTAACTTTGCAGCTTTCTTTCCCACTTGATGTCGTTAACCAACCAGTAACTGGTTACAAAGCCTTCGTCTGTGGTTGTTTGGTCCATATTCTACATGAAAACCTCTGCAACATTCTAGTTTTAAGCACCTCTGTTATCTTTTCTCCTTTTATCTACATCTGGAAGGTGCTAAAATCAATTCCCAAACTTCGTACAGAGCTTGCTTATCAAAGGCCATAAACCAAAGCTCACCTTTTCGGCGCTGCTCAGGATCTCGTTCTGGTGCTTCTCATAGTGATCCAACTGTCGCTCCAGCTCCACTTCTCTCTGATCCCACAACAACTGACGTTCTTCTTGAATCTTGACATGGCAAAAAAATAAATAAAAAAGTTTTTGCTGCGATCATTCTGTTCCGAAAAAATAAAATGTTAAATATTTAACTGTATCAAACCTCATTTAAAGATGATCTGCCTGTTAAAAGGAAGTTTTTCCTCGCCACTGTCAGCAATTACAAGTGTTTGCTGCTGGAAGGTTTTTGTTGGGTTTCTGTAAAATTGGCCTTGGAGTCTGGTTTTTACCAGCTCCACATGTAAAGTGTCATGAGATAACATCTGTTATGATTTTGCGCTATACGAATAAAATTTGATTTGATTTGAAGATTAGATGCAACCTGGAAGTTAAGGCTCATTGATGCTCTATGTTAGATACGCATATGGAGATGCATGGAGACATCCATCTGTACCCTGCATTCATTTTGTCCATATTTATGTCCATCTCCTGGTAAAGACCTAACAGAGTAACTAGGACAGTACCACAGGGAAGCGTGGGAGCAGTGTCGAGGTTTGAAATGAATAATTTCCAGAAATGTTGCAACTTTTCGAACAGCGACATGTACAACAGCCCCTCTCAATATCAAAATTAGTAATATCTCCCCTGTTGTTACTGTTATTATTAATCTTCTTCTTCCCCGCTCAAAAACCTCTACTCTTCTTGTCGGTATATGTTCAGTATATCAATAGGGACCGGCTCCCTGTGGTGGATTGATTGCCAAATGCTCATGCCAACACAACTGATGCATGGAAATAACAACGCAGTGACGTTTACAAAGTCTGAAGTACAACCATCTGTTTTTATGCATTTGTTGAGCATCAGTGAGCCTTTAAAACAGGGATGTCAAACTCATTTTAGTTCAGGTTCCACATTCACCCCAATATGATATGTATATGATCAAGTGGATCAAAGTACTAAAATAATAATTGAAAAAGTAAAACTACATTACGAAAGAGTTTACATCTACAAACTATGCTTTAAAAATGTGAATAACATGAATTTCATTATAACAATATTATGCCTCTGTTTATGCTGCCAATTCATTCCACGGGCCACATTGGACCCTTTGGTGCGTCCCTTTTGGCTTTTGTCACCCCTGCTTTAGAAGATTGAGTCAAGAGTAACAGTCCTTCTGCAACTATCAGATTTCTTACAGGCCGACATCCTCTGGTTACGCTCCGTGTTACCCAGTGAGGTTCCAATTTCATTTATGGGAACAACACATTTGACATTTAACTCCAAAACAAATCTAGAATCAAATGCTCAGACAATCCCACAAGTGTTTCCTCTTACTGTATTTTGTTGTACAATATCCTCTTCCAGCAGGCGGATGGTCTTCTCCTGCTCCTCCACCAGGTTCTTCAAATACCTGATCTCCTCTTTCTGGATCACCAGCTCTCTGCATTTCCTCAGCTCCTGCAGGCGAGCTTCTTCCATTTTCTTGTGCCACTCGGTCACCTATTTGAAGTTGCACAATGGAGGAATGTTCAGTTGCGGTAACTAACAGATCGTTCGTATGGCATTCAGTTAATATCATTCAGAATAAACAACTGAACAAATATAAAAACCTAAATGTTTACTCTGAGTCTGCCCTGCATGCAGAGGTTGGTTTGAATGTTTCATATGGACCTACAGGATTCTGCATGCAGGGTTTGAAACAGCCACATGGTGGATACATTTATTATTGTTGTATGTCGATGTAAAATGCATAGAATATAATGTTTTCTACTGACCTTCTGAGCCCCTTTCACATCCTTCAACGTTGATATGAGTTCCTCCAGCCCTTTCAGCCTCACCTCCAGCTCTTCTGCCCTGCCATCTGCCTTCCTCCTCTCCTTCTCAGCCGTCCTCATCTCCTCCTGGGCTTTCACCCTGTCCTCCTGTAGACTCACCATAGTCACAGAAAACTTTTCCTGCTGCTGAAGTGGTAGAGCTCCAGCAAACTGCCTGCGGAGCGACTGAATTGTCTGCCTCAGGTGCTTAGAGCGATTTCTGCCCTCCTGGCGGGCGAGGAACAGAGCCCGTTCACTGGCATCCAGGCGCTGTTCGGCTCGCAGCTTGTAGGCCTCCAGCTGCTGGATGGTGGAGGTGGTGGCCTGCAACTTCTCCAGAGCAGCAGCCTCACTGAGCTGCAGGGCAATGATGTGCTGGTGGAGCTTTGCAATGAGGGCTTTCTCATCTGACTGTGACTGAAGGAATGAAGGTACAGTGAAACATCCAGCAACTGCATCCACATAGTCACATGTAACAGTAAAATTTGTAATTTTTTAAATGGACAATTACAAAATAATAGTTTAAGAAAGACTTCTTTTTGACTGTAATGCTTTAAATAGAAGAAATAGGGTCTGATTCACGAACTAGGACAAGAGGTAACTATCTGGAAAAAGCCCAGATTAGAGTAGCTGATCTTACTATTGATCTTTACTATTGTGCAAATTTCTGAACACAAATGTAGTTAATTTCAGTTACGACCAATATAATCTACCGAAAACTGTTCATAAATAAACACACAGGATGAAACTGTGGGTGATCTACTCACATCATATTAACAACTGTTTGTTTCACATAAATGAGAACCTGACAAAGAAGAAGCAGCAGACACTTTTTGGATTGTTAGTAGAGGATGAATTAAAATTGCAATGTCCAAACTGCTTAAAAGCAATGTTCAATTAATTCAACATTATGTTCCAATTGCATTACAATACTTTGTGTGTAATGTGCTAATGTGTAAACACTACTGAGAAGTGTAGTAGTAAGTCTAATATTTTTACCAATTGAAGGTTTTCTAGTTGAAGTTATACTAATGTTTAGACTTTTGAGATTGAAGTCAGTCACCTTTCTCACTTAGCTTACCTGACAAAACTGAACCCTAATAAATTGTTGAAAAATTAAGTAATTCTTGTGTATATCACTCAACACTACTAATATCACAGGGGTATAAATTGGCCTGGGCCACTTTAACCCTTGGGTAAATCAAACTATGTTAAGTACATCTATGGTAAATACTGACAGTGATCATTCAATGTCAGGAACCAGTTAGTAAATCCAGCCCAAAGTATTCTTCATGCAATATAACATAAAGAGATGTGGAAATGAGATATATGTTCATGAAAACTGTGGTTCTAATTAACACAAAGACAAAAACATGACTAGTGTGTGCCTACCTGGTAGTCTAGGATTTGTCTCTTTAAAGTCTCTACTTCCTTGTCTTTGGACTGTTGTCTGGTCCTCAAAGCAGAAGCCTGCGTCACAGCCACATCGCACACCTCCTGAAGCCTGACAACACAAAGTAACATAGTGAAGGAAAAACCTTAGAACTTTCATCGTTAGTGTAAGAGAGAAGTGGACATGAACACTAAATGAGGACAGTCTCTGTGGATAATCTCACATTTTTAAAGCTGATGGCAGCATTGGCAGACACTACTGAGAATCCATGTTTGTACAAACAGATGCAAAATGAAGGGCTTTCCTAATAAAACTATTTCTAAACTAAAAATGTGTTGTAAGAACCATATATTTATTTGAGATTGGTGTGAAATTCTTTAATAGCAGATCACATTGCTGTTTGGACAATTAGCAGAGACATACCCGAACATGTCGAATAAGATTATCTAATAATTTCATAATGCCTTAAATGGTGTGACCATAACAACTATTTATTTTCAGTATATAAAATCTGTCTCTTATGATAAGAAACAGATGATCAGTCCGGGTCTGCAAATCGTCAAACGTACTTTGAAACCTCAGTGCGCAGCTCTGCCTCTGCCTTCTCCAATTGTGTGATTGTGGCTCGGTCAGCGTCGCTCACGGCTTTGCTGACACTGTCTGCCAGCTCATCTCTCAGCTCCCTCTCCACCCTCTGAGCCTCTGTATTCATCTTGGTCAGCTGTACGAGAACAGTTCCATCAGAGGCATTAAATAAGACTTTTGGAGAAAAAAGCCCAAATGTTGTGAGAATCTGGTGCAGACTGAAAGATTCATGCTGCCTTCAAGTGCTATTGGAAAGTTGATACTTACCACTAGTGAATTTAAAATTACAAATGTGTTGTGTTCAAGAGCTTTTGTTGTTGTAGTGAAATTAAAAATGCCTGACACAATTTATCATGAAAATCTACTTGGCTAAAAACAGTGTTAGATGTGTTAATTCATCTGCTACATTTTATATTTTTTATTTTGTAAATTATTTATACTATAAATGTACAAAATCATAAGCTAACAGCAGCAGAACATTAATAAAAGCATTATTTGTCATTAGCAATGAATCCTTCATTGCTCTCCACTATATTGACAAGTTCAAAGGTTATTTTCATCTCAGCATGTAGCGTATACAGTTTTATATATATATATATATATATATATATATATATATACAGTTATTATTATTAAAATTAGGTGTCAGTGTTATGGATGTTATGGGGCAGAAATAGCAACAGATATCTTTGCAAATATGCCTTGAATGGGCCTAAAAAGGATTTGACTTATGACAATCTCAAGTTATTTCATTTTTCAAAGGCAATATATGCATTTATGTTGTTTTCCTTGGTAACATTACCTCTGCAAACTTGGACTCCAGTTCAACATTGCGCTCTTCAACTTGCATAAGCGAGTTCTTCATGTGTTCGTACATTTTGTGAGCATGCTCTGCTCTCTGTCGTTCATTGAGCTCTTTCATCTCCAGAGTGGTGATCCGTCTGGCAGCAGACACCATTTCATTGTTGGCGAAAGCCTTCTCTGCCTTGTCCATGCTGCTTTCACCACCTGAAATGAAGAACAATAAATAAAAAAAGGAACTTTACAGTGAGATCTAGGCTGAAATCACACTAAGTATACATTACAAGCATGAAATTAGACTAGATTAAAGCAATTCTCACTTAAATAGAGGCCTAATGGTAACAGAACATGCTGAATGGTTTAAGAAATACCCAGATTCATTACATTCTGTACTATAATTATCATATTTACCACACAGTTTGTGAAGTACAACCAACGGTTCCTCTTATTTTTGATTGTTCTACTGTTTTCTTTTAACTGTGTAATCTATATTCAAAATAGGACATGTCAACAAATAGATGTAAAACATGTTTAGTTCAACTACACAATTGGTGTAGCTGTCATCTGAAGCAATCAAAAATGACCAGTTGGACCTAATCCATGTTAACATTTTCACTTGATAATCATTTACAAATGGCTTTACACAAATTTTAACTTCTATCAAGTAAGGTGCATTAAAATGACAATATCCATTCAGGATGCAGGGTAGTAGGATTATAAAGTGGCAGACAGAGGAAGTAGTCAAAGTACATGTTTCTTAAAACATGCTACCATAATAGCATTTTAACTGCTTCCAATAGAGTTCAGTGTAGAAGAGGTTGGGCTCAATGTTTTATATGTAACAAAGCATCAAATTTGGCTTAAACATCACTTCCCAAACATGGTGGAAAAAAACTAACAACCAAAAACATATAAATATAATGCACTTATTAAAACAAGAAATAATTGTCCTCCACCAGCTTGGTAAAAGTATTCAATAAAGTGTTATCTCAACACTTGTGGGTGCAGCTGGTGTGAAATGACAAATGATAGTCTGCAAACATAGATGTAAACACAGAACATGGATCTGACTTCAACAGATTAAAACAAAATGAGTCCTTTCAGAAGCTTACCGACTGCTCCATTCTCCCATGCTTGCTCCAAAGTGTGGAGTTTCTCCTTTGTGATCTCCAGCACTTTATTTATGGCAGAGATTTGCTCCCGCAGAGAGTCGTTCTCATTCTGAAAGGTTGCAGACATAAATTTAGAGCAGGAAGTAAAAAAAAAATTTAAAAAAAAAATGGAGAAAACAGTGAGTCAGCCAGTTATAGCACATGGCATGGACTTCTCAGTAAAAGAGTCTGTTCACCTCCAAGTGTTCCAGTTTGGACGTTCTCTGTACAAGGCGGCTGTCCCGCTGTAGTGTGTCCCTGTATTTGACGGTCAGGTCTGTGTACTGCTTGTTGGCCCTCTCCAGGTCAGACAAGGGGACGCTGTTGTCCAACGCCTTCTGCAGAGCTCCAATCTTATATGCAGCCATTTCCTACAAAACA
This sequence comes from Maxillicosta whitleyi, assembly GCA_029822895.1. Taxonomy (NCBI): domain Eukaryota; kingdom Metazoa; phylum Chordata; class Actinopteri; order Perciformes; family Neosebastidae; genus Maxillicosta; species Maxillicosta whitleyi. Next base: position 12,436 of record JAPSES010012150.1, read on the forward strand.
AGAGCACACAGCTATGTCTGATGAATATGATGTGATGATAATACAAAGGGATATTCACTGACATGAAACTAACTTGGCTAGAATAATCAAAATATGAGCTTTTCAACAAATCATGCAACCCTTCTGCCAGTGTGAGTAAACTTTAAAGGTCCATGGAGATGCAGTCACACATCTGCACAAGTTTGTCAAAAACACTTTCAATTGTCAGTTTCACATGAATAAATTAACTAGTTGCAACTAATCTAATCTGAGAATTTAAATTAATGTACAATCCTAGGTAAGGACCATTTGATTGTTGGCTCTTCACCTTGTACCTCTGAAGATAACCTATTCTCTGAGTGACAGAGGCCTGCATGAGGCTGCTCTCATCCCTCAGTTTGCTGTTTTCCTTGCAGAGGTGCTGCTCCTGCTCCAGCAGGGTGGTGTAACGCCGGGTCAGTTTCTTTTCATTAACCTTCAGCAGAGTCATCTTGCGAAATGCTTCACTCAGCTGCTTCTTGAGTTCATCCGGGTCCTTCTGAAGCGTGTTCAGTAGCTCCTGATGCACAAATGGTTAAAGACCAGGTTAATTTATAAAAATCTTTTAAAAGCCCTTTGGCAAAATGTACAAAACCACAGAAGAAATAAAATAGCCCAAGGATTCCCATGGTACTGAGGACGGGATTGGTGTGGAAAATGAAAACTGTGAGGGAAAACATTAAAGACAAACTTAAAAGTTAAGATTACTGTCGGGGTAAATATTTTACAATAACAACAGGAATAAAAGTCACTGGTTCTGGGGAAAGTCTGCCCATAAAGTATCATGGTGCATTCAAAGAGTCCCCAAAAGGTAGGACTGTAGGGCTTTCTTACAGACAAAAGCCAATGCTTGACTGGAAGAATTGGATGTGACAGCCCATCTCATCAAACCACATCACACCTAACCCAGAGCAGGTAAAGGGAACAATTCCAGACTGATCGTCCATGACCTTGGGCAGATGTGTAAGGTTCTCAGGCTAAACTATTGCCTAGATTCTCTTCATTCTGTTTTGCACTCATTTTTCTGCACTTGGGGATAGTTTTCACTAAGATTGCAATTCATCTTTATGAAAACACTTAATCAAATAGAACAAGGCTTACGCTGCCAGGGGCCAGCAGCAAGGCTACATTCCTGAAATCCCCCAATCCTCTGCTATATAATAAAACAAATAAACGACATAATGTACATGCAATGTGCAATATGACATCGACCTTACTTCTAGTAATTAGGAAAAGACAGATATTTTTGGATGATAACATGAACCAATTTTGAGCTTAATTGGCCTACTAAATCTATTAATAATGTACAAATTGATTTTCAATAGAAGCTGCCCAAAACATTTGGGCAAAAACACACCACCTGGTGTCAAAATATCACATGACATAAACTCAAGGTAGCGGCATTAGACCTCTTCAAATTTGACCTTTTTCATCAAATATAAGCAAACTGATATTCTTCTCATTCTCCAAGGTTCTACATTAACTAAATATACCTGTTATTTTGATCTCGGACCTTGGCTATGCCTGCCTCAACAGCCATGTAGTTTTAT
>JAPSES010012157.1:0-11050 GCA_029822895.1 Maxillicosta whitleyi
AGTAAGTGTCCTCTCATGTCTTTAACGTCTAACAGAATGGACAATGCCAGGACTGATCAGGATCATCAGGTTTGGGATAGAATGGTTCACACATGGTTTAGCCTCCATAAAGTCCAGACTCTAATTTAGGATGTGATGAAGACCGGATGCAGCGGTTCAATTCTGCATCATCAAAAACAAATGCAACTATGGATGAAAAAAATATTACAAACCTTAATGTGACACTACATCAGCATTATGTCGCAAAAAAAGATGTGACAGTGAATGTCTGCTATAATCAAAACCAAAGGTGGTGCAGTTAATTATCGCAAACAGTGATAAATTGCTTAAGAAAGGTTGAATACAGAGGAAAATCTAATGGGGAGCTGCCACTAAAGTAGCACTGGGTCTTAATGGGTTCATTGTAGTTTTGTGAGCACTGTGAAAGGCAGCTTAGAATATTTTACACAGAACTAAACTAATTTTAGATATTAGATGAGTCCTCGAATGAAATAACACCGGACCATTCTGAAAAGGCCTTTCTCGACGAGCAAACATGCGTCAGATTATTGAAACCAGGAATCGATATGACAGGAGTTTTTGTTTTTTTTTATTGTCAGATGAATTACTGAATTAAAAGTGAAGCTCTTGCTTGAAGCTTGAAGCTCGCGAGACGGACGGGAAAATGGTCAGCGACAAATAGAGACGTCAAAATGACAGCGGGGTGCCACTTTGGCATCAGCTGAAAGCAGAGGGCTGTCATTAAATAAATAAATAATTTTTGGCTAGATTGCTTTACTCTTTGAAAACACCGCTGTGAAATTGGTACACTTCTCCAAGGGGATCATAAGCAGATAATGGTCGCCACAAAAACTATGCTGGGGTTTCAAATTGGAATGGGTTCTATTTCCAGCAGAATTAGTCATGCGCCGTTTCAGGTCGGCCAATGACCCAGAAAACTCTTTCTTTCAAAGTTCACGTTTTCTCTTTTACAGCTTGTCTCTCATCCTTGCGATGCATCTTAATCAGCCTGTAGTGGGTGTATGTCACTGTATGTGGACATAGCAAACAGTTGAATACGGAGGGAAAATCATTCATATTATCACATTTGGATCATAATTAGAATTTTATTTGTAAGTCAGTGCAGTTTGCACAGCACCAGACTTATTAGAGCAGGAATTGCCAAACTTTGTCAACCCAAGACCCAAAAAGACAAATTGAAATGTCCCCGGGCCACAAACTTTGAAAAATTCATTACGAACTGTCACAACATCTACATTTTTACTGACTCGTCTGCCATCTAAACACTGCACGCAGAAACTGAGATGAACAGACCAGTGAAGCAAAAAAAGCAAACTCTTCTGTTTGAATCTGGCTGATGTGGGAAAGTATTCAGATCCTTTAAATAGAAATAAGACGGTGTACAAATACTCAAGTAAAAATCCCAGATCGAAATCTTATTCAGACTAAGAGCATTTTAATGTTGTACTTCATCAATGTGGAGTCCATTTATACACTAATGGGTTGATTAATAGAGCAGTGCTGCACCCGATCATGTACATACATCATTTCTTTATGTGAAGACGCAAATAACTGCATCAAATAAGTATTAGGGAGTAAAAGAATGTAATGACGTAGATGTGTTAAATAACATACCTAGCAGAAGTGCATGCTTCAGTACACTATACATGTTTATATACAGAGTTAACACTTAATATTTATCACTCTATTTTAAGATACAGGAAGAAAATCAATTAAATGTGCCAAGTACTCAAAGCAGAAAAAAACAATTAAATCATCATTTAGCATCAACCAGTTAGAATGACTGAATGAAACTTGCACTGCCTTTAACCCAGAGACCCAATGCTATTTTAGTGGCAGTTCGCAAATGAATTCCTCATTCTATGTAATTTTTATTATTATTTTATTATTGAGTTATTTATCACCATTTATCATAATATTATCCTTTGTATTTAGCCGTTTTTACAGTGAGAATCATGCATTTTCCTATATGTAATTTACTGATTGTGTAGATGTTCTGAGTTAAATTCAAAGGTTAAGAAAAGGTGAGTTTTTAGCAGATAAACAATGTCTAACAATAACAATATTCAACAATATTAAATCAATAACATTCACATTCCATTCATTGTTATTGAATCAAATCCATGGGTTTTACTGGTGAATCAATGTTGCAGAAGATAACGGGTTTCCATGGTAACTACGGAGCCTCTGAACATCCAAATGGGTCATATCTGATTACCATAAAAAAAATGATAAACTGCATTTTTACAGAAATTATTAGTGGTTCAACAGATATTAAACATTTTAGATCATTGAATGTTTGTTTTCTTTTTGTTTTTGCTTTATGAGTTAAAAGGAATTTCATTAAAATAGTTAAAATCAAGGCATTAAATGCTCACAAAGTACATCTGTGGTTGAAAATGGATGGATGGATGTTGTGTTTGCAATTTTTAGGATTTATGTATTTAACTTTTATATATTTAAAAAAAAACATCACATTTATTTTATTTTGGTTATGATAAATGATTTTTTAAAATGTATTTAACAAGAATAAAGCATGAATTAAACCATCTTACTGACTGATTTTCAGTCCATCTTTAGCGTGGAAGCTACTTCCCGATCTTTAAATCACATTTCCCAGAATCCATATCTTCATCCCATGTCAGTTTATTGACGTCTGTCTGTTGTAAAATGAATAGTTTCACTGTCACCGCAGACCCCACTAACCTGCAATGGAACTTGTGTCAGATTGCCAAGTGGTTTTATTTATTTAGTTGCTTACTTTCTGACTGTTATAGAAGGCCCTGACATTCGGGCCATCAGAGCTGTAACTTTCTGTATTCTCCACTGGTTGCTTGGCAACTGCCTCCATCTCAGCCATTGTTAGGAACATAACCCTCATAACCCGCTAAATCGTTTACTGTGCAAATTAAACTACAAATGTGAAGCTTCAGGTTTGAAGCAATGTATTATATTTTACCTTTGGCCAGGATTACTGCTTCCCCCTGTTCCTATGTGTTTTAAATTAAGGCGGATTAATTCACAAATATCAGACTGATGATATTCGCTGTCGTTCATTCTCTTGACATATCTCACAATTTCAGCACATACTTATTATGTATTTCAGTGTTTCTCTTAATGGATGCATGGAATAGGATGAACGCTTTATATCTACACCACAGACATGTTTTGTTTTGTTTTGTTTTTGTCTAGTTTTAACTCATTAGTGGTATTTTTGTATCAGTTCCAACATGATTTCTTCTCCATTTTTCACTTTTCTTAAATGATTTATCACCATTTATTGTAATGTTATGCTCTGTATTTTGCACTTTTAAGTAAGATTCACCTACTTCCTTATATTTAATTTACTCATCTTGTAGATATACATAATAACAGATTAATGTTTGGGGGTTATGTCAGAAATGGGGAAAAAAACGAAAGAAAATGTGACTTTTTCAGTCAAATGTGTCATTAACTGAACATAAACCAAGTGTGTCTATCCGCTGTTATGTGTGAAACTGGGTCATATCTCACCATGTCTGACCATGAAAAGATAAACTGTATTTTACCCCAATTATTTACATGTATTCATAGGTTTAGTGGATAAACGCGTATTTAACATTTGGTAACATTTACTGATTTTGGTCGCCGGTGGATTTTTGGGTCTTTATGAGTTAAAGGAGCATTTTATTTATTATTAAATAGAGGTTGAGATTTTAACTCACTTAGTTAGCATCAGAAATCTATAACTAGTCTCTATAGCCAGAAGTTGTGAGTTGTTGTGAAAATCGATTTTCTACTGATTGACGTCATGCAGCACATTTAAGGTCCACCCCTCCTCCTTATCTTTAACAGTACTCTTATCTTATACACTGTGGAGTTCAGTATCAAATTTGACCCCCAACAACAAACCGCCTTGAGTAGTGAGCAGCAATATTGGTGTTAACTGTTCACTGTTAACCTTTTTTTCTTTATCACCAAATGGACTTTCTAGCTAGAAGCGGTAGGTGCTGGTGATAATAGTTGCTTGGCAAGAGCTTCAGACATCATTACATTTTCTTTTTCTTTTTTTTTTTTTGTTCACTGTTCATCCCTGTGGGCAGCATGATTTCTTCTTCTTGTCTTGTTGGACTGAGGGCAAACTGGACTGTAAAAACCTGCGATGACGGGGTTTTAGAGGTTATAGCACCTAAACTACAGAACACTGTGTGATTCAGAAGATTATTTTATATATATATATTAGATTATAGATATATTATATATGTTTTTGTCTTCCTCTTTGTGAGACATCATGGATATTGGTACCAGTTACGTGTGTGTGCATCTTCAGAGTAAACCCCCATGTCTTAGCTTGCTGTGGCCTTTGGATTATTTTTATGCTTATACACAGAAATATACACATTTATTGACTTCAGTCCTGAGATATAGATATTAATGTGTCCTGTGGTTCCCTGTGGGTCAATACAGACAGACCGACCGACCGACTGCAAAAAGTGTTATCTTAATTAAGATATATTTTCTTAAAATGCTTAAAATAAAATTGTCGGACAAGATAATTCTGCTTGTTTCAAGATACTTTTTACATAATTATCTTATTTGGTCAAACAGTCTTGGCATTGAGTATTTACAGCTAGTTTTAAGTACTTTTGAAGCTTAAAACAAGCATTTCCCACATTTTAAGATGAGTGATCAACAATCAAAAGGACCTGAATTTGGGTTTCATGAGTCAAATTTTCTTATTTTAAGATTTTGTTTAATCTAGTTGAGCTTGAAAAAAGACAATATTACTTTTTTTAGTCAAGATATATATATATATATATATATAAGTGGTTCTTGTGACCCAGTATCCTGCATGTTTTAGATATTTCCCTCTTCCAGCACCCCTGAATCAATTAATGATCAGCTCATCATCCAGCTCTGCAGAAGCCTGATAGCGAATGTAATGGCTTCCAAGTGTGATGGAAGAGGCAAATATCTAAAACATGCAGGATACTGGGTCACAAGGACCTGAGTTGAGAACCACTGCTATGTATGATGGGTAATCATGCAGATCACAGACGGGCTGATGGTTGTTGTGTCAATATGCATGTGTGTTATTCTGTCATACAACACAGTGTAAATTCCCCAGTGAGGCTCTAATAAAGGCATTTCTTCCTCTGTTTTCTTTTTCTGTCATAGGACACAAAGCCAAGCTTGTGGGGAAAATCCAAAACATCTCTCTCTTCATAAATCAGGAGAGACACTGAGACACCTGCAGTGGAAATGCAGCGACGTGGTGCCAAAACCAAGCCGAGGTGAGATGAGATGAGCTGACACAGTGAGTGGAAAAGAGTCATTAATGGGTGATGGTAACGTATCGTACTTTAACACCAGATTTAACCAAAATGGAGAAGAATAATTAAGTTACTATAGATGAAAGCACCACAACAGGGCAGATTCAGAGGGCTTCTTCTCCCTCTGTAGATATGACCCGTTCATTCTCAGGTAGCAGTTTCTCAGGTGTTTATCTACATCTGTTATGAATATTACATTCCATGTCTGCAGTTAGATCCTCTTAAATCCCCTTAAGTCTTCTACATTGAACCTTATAAAGGAAACTGCATATTGTACCGCTGAGCTTAAATAATTGTTTTCACAAACAAATGTTGCAGATTTGTGAACAGTGTCGCGTAAATATCCTGAAATCTGTCACGCAGCTTTAGTTAATTCTCTCATTTTAAATCAGTTCTTTCCACACAAAGGAAATTCCTTTACCCTTTATAAGGCACTGATAGAAATACTCTTCCAACCTTAGTGTGTTATTGGAGGACATGACAAGACTTTATTACTTTCGTGGAATTTTTCAACATTTTTTATTATGTAGAAAATCAAGGTCAGTGAAGTTATCATGTTTGGTTTCTTGCCTGTAAATAGCACAAAAAATCCAAGAAGTATGTATAAAAAAAATTAAAAAAAAATACAATGAAATGCATGTAAAGTGAAAATGAACGTCACTTTTAGAGCATTACAACTACATAAGAGTTGATCCAGACACCTGTCCACATCCACATGATCCCTTTGAACATCATTCCTTACATTAGTACCATTATTTCATGGTAAATTTGCACTAGCAAGAGGTTTGGGGGGTTTTTTGGGCATAAAAAATTGCTATATCACACAAAACTCGTAAACACCTTATGAGATGCATACAACAGTTCAATACTTCAAGTCAAAAAAAAAGTGAGTGCAACAGCAACCCTTTTTTTGACTTAAAATATCGCACAAAACTACAATGGAAAAGCCTTTTTCTGCAACTATTCACATAAACAAAAAACAATACTGAAGTTGACCAATGTTACAAGTGAAGAAGAAGAGTTTTAAAAGAAATATGGCACAGAATTGTTGTCACATGAGGAAAACGAATCATTTTTAAATTTAGTACGTGATAGAGCGGTAATATATAATAATAATAATAATAATAATAATGAATATATCTGTAAATCAACATGATATTTATGTTCATTGCTATGTTTATGTCATCTTTCAGATAATAAATAAACAAATCATTGCATTTGTGATTTAATGGAACAACTGACATTAGCCACTTCTGTTATTATTATTATTTACATTTAGTAAATATCGGTAAAGTTTTGCACAGATGTCCAATGGAAAATCCACTGCCGTCTTATAAAATGTACAGAAATGACCAAAAATAGTCACTTGCCTGATTAAAGGTTAATAGTCTCCAGCAGTTCAACTGAATTTAATGTATAAGAATCTCCTATGCATTTCAACATGTAACACATCCCAATGAGATCTCAGAGGTTGTGTTTTGCGGGAAATGTTCAATTACAACACATTTAGCCTGAAGCAGGGTGGTTACGCCAGTTGCTATGATACACATCATGTTTTTTTTTGTTTTTTTTTCCTCATATCAAAGCATGTCTTGCTCTTTCGCGCTGGTCTGCCCTGCACTCTATAGAAAGTCTGTGTCTTGGTTCCTTTCCTAATATTATCCTGTTTCCGATGTAGCCTATTCACCCTTGTTGTTTACAGATGTAAAGTGACAAGATAAGTGCGGAGGATGTGGGAAATGTGAGCAGATGCTGGCATTTCAGTTCTGTAAATGGCAGTTTATGAGGAACAACAGAGGGCAGGGTGGGAGGGGTCGACCGTTTCTGGAGCAGGATTGCAGCCTTTGGCTCTGAGCTCATTACTGCTCAAATCAAAAGAATCTGGGGATGGAACGCGGTGCTGTCACAGAATTCTCCACCCCGGTCTTCTTATAGAGCACAACTTTTCTTTCCCGTCTTGTCATTTTTACCCCCCCACACCCCCACCGACAAATCCAAACCTACCGCCACTTCCTCCTTCCCTTCCTCATGTGAAGATGACAAGCAGAAAGACTTCACACGGCCGATGTAAACTGGGTCAATAACAAAACTGAGACAAAGACCAAGAGGGGGGAAAAAAAGAGCAAGCACGATGCTGCTCTAGTTTTTTAGACTCCAACAAGAGGCAACACAAGGACAATCTATGTTTTGTTTTTTTGTTGTTGTTTTTTTTTAATTATTTTTAATTGTTGCTCCCTTTCTTAGTTGTGTGTGGGTGGACACACATAAAGACTAGACTGAAAATATACATCTGCAAGAACAGTCATGCCATAGCTCCCTCTGCTGTCGGTTAAAGCTATGCCATTTTAAACCGTCCTAATTGGCACAAGTGTATAAATAGATTGCATAATTGTCTGAAAAGGATATAATCATTCAGTCAAAAGATACCTGAGTCATATTTCCTATGTTAAACATCATTAGAGCTCAACCTGTTGCTCGTTGTTGATGTTCTGGATGAATTCGACAACCACCTGATCTCTGTTTTGCAGCCAGTCTGCAGCTCCAGAACCCCTCATCCACCTTAAATAATTCCATTTCAGGAAACTACTTAATTTTTCCTCTTCTATATTTCAAATTCTTTTCCTGTTCAAAGCCAGAATCTCCTTTTTTTTTTCTTTTTTTTTTCACCACGTGCTGTTTTTATTCAACACCTGCTCTTAGATGCCGATGATGAAGTGTCTGAAATGTGAGTGGTTAAATTGGTGTTTTGATGCATTTGCACAACCCCTTTGCCGTGCATTTGACAGAAAGGATTTATTTGGTCTTTTTTTAAAACAAAAAGGTTCAAACTGTGTAAGAACACAGGGCTATTTGTCCTAATAAATGTAAAAAAAAAAAAAAAAGACACCCACACACTTTAATGAAGGTCCCGCGCCAAATTGCAGCATGTGCAAGTTGAGAGCTTGTGTGGGTGTATTTTTTTTCCCTGTTTACTGTTGTCTACCTGGACTTCGCCACTAAAAAACAGCATAAGTCACTTCAAAGTGTACACATTTCCACTTCATCCGCTCTGCTGCAGTGTGCCTGCTGGTGCTGTGTTCAAGGCATAGATTACATGATGGGAAACGAAGGACAAAATGTATTCTTTTCATAAGAAGTCACATAAACTAACACACATAAACAGAAAAGCTGGTGGGAGATCCACAGAGATAAAGTGAGGGAGGTTTTTTTTTTTTTTTTACTGTGAAAAGCTTCCCTCAGGGTCAAGCATCAACAATGGCTTCTAGTTCATTCCAGGCTGAGTCTCCCATGACCTTTGACTCCCATTAGCTCTCGCTCTTGTGCAACACGGATGGCAGGTGTTTGTCAATTGACATGAGGCTGTGACTACGTCTGTTCGCAGCACTTCTAACTTGCATTCAATTTTTCCTTTGCAATGAAAGTCACATGGTTTTGTTGATGTAATTTTAGCCGCAAATGGATTTCAGGTCACTTCGTCCACCTTGCGCTGTCTGCTGAATACCTCCGAACCAGCAGCAGAGCACATCGGACATCACCTCATTGTGATGAGCTGTCACAACACATGAAAGATGTTGTCAGGCATGCAAAGGTTTTGCTCAGGCAGCAATGTAGTGAAGGAGAAAAGACAGAATGTGAATTTGCAAGATTTAGTTTTCATCACCGAAATTATTTTTGCTCAATTTTGCTCATTTCCTGAATTTTGTACTTAAGTAGTTTAGTGTTATTGTGCTTATTTTCCTTCTTATTTGCACCATTAATCAATCCAGTCAATCAATCCTCCTCCTCCTTCTTCTTCTTAACATTTTTATGATTATTATTATATTGAGAACTTAAATAATTTTATAGGTTTCATCAGCAACTAAAGTTAAGGAAGCAGTTAGTAACAATGATAAAGTTGTAATTACAATGACATGACAAAATTTATTAATTTATTCAAACTTTATTGGTCCATGAGATAAAATAAAAATAACAAAAAAAGAAATAGTATCCATAATGTTGGTGACACATAAAGATATTATAAGATATTTTGGATGGGTGGATGAACCCCCCTCTACTTCTGCTAAGTGAATTTCATCCTCAATTTGGGGACAACCAACCAATTGAAATAACAGGCTGGTTGTGACTGAGATTTCTTATACCAATAGCCTACATTACTGACACTAACTTTCACCCAAACCGAACTGTCGGAAGTCGAGGACTTCACGAACATCTCCATGTCTCCGTTCGCTATAAATAATCTACCATGTTTGTGTGATCGGCCCTTATCCATGGTCCTGGAACTTAATTAACTTAATTAAGCCATCTCTCACATTGCAGTTGTGGCTGTCGTTGACAAATGTGTTCAATGTGTAAATGTGTCTTCTCTTAACTTATAAAAGAATTAGGCCTGTTGATTTTAAAAAAAAAAAAAGTATTCCCAACTTTTTTTTTTCCTTCTTATAAATTGCACCTTGCATACATAAACTTATCATCTATAACATCTTACATTTAGGAAGCGTTTACATCAATTCAAAATAAATCTGCTTTTCAACCAACATTTATTATATACCATATTTTCCGGGCTATAAGACACACCTGAATATTAGCCTCATCTGACTATAAGTCGCAGGTGTCCATGTTGTGACATGAGATACTTACACAGAAAGATGGTAAACAGAATGATTATTAAATATTTATATTAAATATTTTTCTCAAACACAGCAGTATAACAGCTGGCTAATAAAAACAGAAGTCATTGATCTCTATCTCCATCGTTCTCCTACCACTGAAACCATACCAACTCTTCTTCTTCAGTGTGTATACATATGCATTTCTTCATGTGTTTTCTATGATGAGGGTGTGTGAATGAGTTAAGCTTAAAATTTGCATCTTCCTCGGCGCGTCACCTCTTTCACCTGTCTGTCTTTATAGTCCGGAAAGTACAGTAACTTAAATGTATCTGTAATTAATCCAATTTTTACCATTTTATTGTTATTAAGAGTAAGTTAAGTTTACAAACACCACTGGTAACTATACAAAAATCCAGAAGCATGACTCCTAGTAATGCAGATTTGTCCAAAATATTAAACATGGTTCATATTTATCTCTTCAGTGAACTGCGTCATTCTACGGCACAGGTGTCAAACATGCAGCCTGGTCCCAGACAAATCCGGCCCACCAAAGGGTCCAGTCTGGCCCATGGATGAATTTGTGAAATGCAAAACTTACACTTAAGACATTAATTAATTTAGTTCAGGTTCCACATACAGACCAATTTAATCTAATGTTGGTCAGATCAGTAAAATACTATCAGTCAATACTATCACCATAAATACTCACAATTACACATTTTTCTCTTTGTAAATGTAAACATTTTCATGTAATTTTACTGTATTTACACTAAAACAAACTATCATTGCACAATAACGCAAATAACTTGAACAAATACGAACATTTTCAAAAGTCTGAAGTGCAATTTTACCAATATTTTACCTGATATTAAATGTTTTATGTATTTGCAGATCCAGTGTGATCTGTACATTATAATGTACATGTGTAAATGATAAACTGAGACAGAATATTATTACAATTACACTTAATTTTGTTAATAATTGTTAGTTTGTTCATGTTATTCACACTGTTTTAAAGGATAGTTGTTAGATTTTCATTGCATAATTTTACTTTTTCTCACTCTAAAACAGAGTAAAGTTTGGAGTTAACATTATTTCTATATTATT
>JAPSES010012194.1:0-14001 GCA_029822895.1 Maxillicosta whitleyi
TGTGTGTGTGTGTGTGTGTGTGTGTGTGTGTGTGTGTGTGTGTGTGTGTGTGTGTGTGTGTGTGTGTGTGTAGGTGTAAATGGGTGGACTTATAGGTAATGACATTCTGTCTCCAGGGACAAATGCAATGGCTCACATCAAGCTGAACTCTCTGACCTGAAGTTGAACTTCCCCTAAGGCTCATGGTTCAACTACCAGCCATCATATAATCATGTGTGCCTATTGTGTATTATAATGTCCCTATTTTTTCTAATGAAAAGAAACTGATAAAACACAAGACTGCAAGACTCAGCTGTATGAACCCACTTTTTGTGTATTGCTTTTTCATATTGTATTTAGTTAATTTATTACATATGTACTTTTACTACAAAGGTTATGTTTGGTTCTAGGTGTATTTAGTGTTTTTTCAGTGTAAATGAGGTATTGTTCTGTATTTAATCCATTGATCATGTTGATATCCATTAAAGCTCAGAGTAAATTTAAAGTTCATTAGATCCAGGAAAGAAAACATTTTAGCTTTTTATATTAAATAATTGTCTTAATTGGAAACTGCACAAGGCAACAGATTTTTTCAGATGTGTTTTTAAAATATTTTTCTTATGTATTTATTTATTTTTTACTGGAATGTTCTTTGCAATAGACAGCAGCTGTCAAAACTTCTGTCTCCCACAGAGGAAAAAAATGCATTACTGGGTCTAAGAATGTTATCAAAACAAGAGAAAATTGAAGAAAAAGTGACATTTTCAACAAATATATCATAAAATATCAGTGTGTGTGTTGTCAATACCTGCACTATAGATCTGTTTAGAATCAGAACTGCCACAGTGTCATCTAAACTATGGATTAAAAAATGCTGAACTTATCTAATGTAAAAACAACAATTTTACCCAAACCCTTGTTTTTTGATTAAAAGTTTTTGCACTGGAAAGAGGTGGTTTTTTGGGCGTAGTGCAGTTGGTATATCACACAAAACTACAATGGAAAAAAAAAAAACAAAAAACAGCTGCAATGAAAAGACCTAGGATCCCATGAATATAAAAAAAACTGATGTTGATGGACACTACAAAAAGTGAAGATGAAGAGTTTGACAAGAATCATAGTGCGATATGTGTGGACACACCAGGAAACTGAATGTTTTTTTTAATTTAGTACGGGATAGAGGGGTGATATATAACAATAATAAATATATCTCTAAATCAACATATTTAAATTTGTCGCCATATTCATGGAATGACTACTCTTGTCCTCTTGAGCTAATAAATAAATCATTGCATTTGTGATTTAATGGAAAAACAAACATTACGCACTTCTGTTTTTTTGACATTTAGTAAATATCGGTAAAGTTCTGCGCATATGTCTAATGGAAAAATGACTACTATCACTTTCTTTGACTCTAAAAGTTGGTGTCCTTTCAAAAACTTATTTTTTCTGCCTTTTCTTATTTTCCTATCTTTTCGTGCACGTATTAGATCTCAAAGGGATTTTTCTACAACATACACTTATAAGAAGAAACAACCTGTTTGATCTTCAATGTGTTTGTGGACACAATTTGAGATGGAGGTGATGAAATGCATGGTTTTGTAAAGCTAGGGTAACGTCAGACCTCCGGCTGATTTTTCCTGCAATTTAGTTTATAATAAATTTTTATTTGCATTTTATTTGACAAAATAATATTTGATTACAAGTATTAATTTAAGTCTGTTTTTTTTTAACTACTATAACCCTGCTTCTGACACATACCAACACCCACATAGCACTGTTCATATATAAAAACACTCATTCTGTCAACAGTTTGTGACAGCAGTGTCCAATCAGCCTTGAAGGTAAAACCCATCACCTCTTCTTCCAGTGAAAGCATGTGACAAGGGCAAGAATATAAAAAACTAAATGTGTTTATATCTGTCTGCTTCTGTGGTGCAGTGTGTGAGAGAGAGGCTCCCTTAAGAAATACTGAGTGACTGCAGATACAAAGTCTCAGATGGCAGAAAAAAAACAAAAATAAAATTATCTGATGACTTAAGTTATATTATCAATGGTTTTTATGCACAATGAAGAGAGTTGGGTCACACTATAGTCAGCATGCTTTAGTGAAAATAATGGAATGTTTTCCATTGCTCATGATATATGAACCCTTGTTATTTCTTGACAGCTTACTTACCAGCGGGGGGCACGTAACCTTGGTAACCAGCCCATCTCACCTCTACTGGCATAATACTATGGACTGCACCAGCATGTAGTGGCATCTGTGTGACACTACAACCTGTGCAATCGTGTGTGTAATACTAGTGACTACAGCTACTGGTCTCTTTTCACCTTCTATCATAGTCCATTGTTGGCATAACGGTAATGTATTATGGGATTTTTATGTTCACAGTGTGTCTGTAGTTCGCATTCTGTAATATTTAACTGCAAATAGCAAGCAATGCACATATTAGCTTCATATCACAGTAACTGTTTAGCCTACTGATTAGCATGTTAGCATGGAATTTTGTGTTGCACCATATGCATATGACACAGCTGCATAGTTTAAGTCAGTGTTAATATAAACACAGTTACCACCTTTTGGGGAGCTGTGCCTCAGATGGTAGAGCAGGTTGTCTAATGACCAAAGTGTTGGGGGTTCAAACGCTGGCTCCATCTGTCCACATGTCAAAGTGTCCTTGAGCAAGACACTGAACCCTAAAAATTGCTCCCAGTAGGGTCTAGGGGTCCATACCTTGCATGGTACAATAGCAGCTGCCTACTGGTATATCGGTGAATGTGAGGCTTTGAGTACCAAGGTGTAGAAAAAGCACTATATAAATGCAGTCCATTTACAGAGTTTGGCCATTGGACAGTTTCTCTTTCAAGAATAATTCATCACATACTTTTGCTTTTGTCAAGGAAAAAAAATCCCACTGAGAAACATAAAAGAAAATAATAAATCGACAGCCTTTAATTTCTCTAAGCAAACACACAATGGTTTCTGGTGGATTGAACTTCAACATAATTAACAAAACTCTTGCATACAAAACAGGACGTCATTTCTGATCAGATATACTGATCATAGTTGTACTGTTGTAACTGATCATGTATTTTTTATGTTTCTACTTAAATGATTCCACTTCTTGCAGAGTGCGAGAACATAGTTGCATTTCCCACTGTGCCAATATACAACATGTTGAAATAACAGGAAGAATCACATCATGCTTCCATCTTTCATAGTGTTTATTAAGAAGATGGAAAATTTTAGAGCTTTGTAGTTGAAAAGGCTGTGGAACGAACCACCTCTGTGACAGCTGACAAACTGTGTGTGTTTGTGTGCATGTGTGCTCTCTGCCAGCAGCTCTGTGTCCCAAAGATACCGGGCAATGTTGCCAGGCGACAGGTACCAATTGTGTTGAGTTTCCGTGGAGACGGTAGAGAGGGTGGGGCTTTGATGAGAAGAACACAGTGTTTCTGACTCTCTCACATCTTCACACACACACACACACGCACGCACGCACGCACGCACGCACACACACACACACACACACAGTGTTAAACAATGAGCCACATTAAAGAGTCTGCAGCAGTAGATGTGAATGGGGCCCAGTTTAACGCCTGCTCATTTAACTGATAATAGCTGAAACATAAGATGAGTATGCACACGCATATACTCACTATCAAATGTGACATAATAATTTATCTTGACATGCGAATAAATCCCAACTTGAAATGGAAAAGATATTTTCAAGTTCAACTGCTACTAACACTAATAGGTCTGCAGTAAACAGTCATACGTATAACCTGCTTTTAAGAGGTATCCTGGGAATAAAAGAAATTAGGACAAGGGGATTATATTCTTAAATATCCTTTTGACTATCTACTTCCAAACGCTGATCACCATTTTCTTTCAGCTCCCAAGTTATCTTGCATTTCAAGAATGTCAAAATCTTTCCACAAAAAGCAGGATAGAAAAAATGAAAATCAGTTAAAAATGTAAATGCACCAATTTTGTGTCATATATAAAATATTTAAAACACATATGTTTTCATTAAAATGTGCATGAATAAAAAACCTTTTCAAAATAGCTAAAATGGCACAAAGCATTGTCACTTTCATTGTCTTGATTTACAAATGTAACTCTGCTATCTACCCTCTATTATTTTTATGTTTACTTAAGTTACTTATGATCATGAATGTGCAGATAAAATTGACATCTAGCCTGGATGAAGGATAGAGGAACAGAACTGTCCACCTATCGCCTAGCTGGTAATACTCCTGTAAGCTCTGTTTATTGTCTGAACACTGCAAAGCTAATTTAAACCATTCATTAGGAGCAGAAATAGAGTCTAATGTTGAAGATGTGATTGCAATGCCATACCGCTCAAATGTCATTTTACATCTTTCTCATAGGGTTTATTATCACAGCTGGTAATGACTCGAGCTGTTTGAGAGATAAAGAAGGAACTGTGATGAGTTTTCAGTGGGAACCACATCCAGATATCAGTTACTATTCAGTATTCATATTGTCTTGCAGACTTAAGCCCAACCAAGTACGGTCGGACCATATGAATAATTATATACTGCAGTGGTACTATCTCCTTTCCTGCTGATGCACACTTAAAGAACAGTGAACTCAACTGCCCAAAGCACCCCATATTCATATTATTTAATTTCTATCTTTTGTTCTTGTCTCCTACACAACCACGACTAATGGAACGTGGGTCCTGATACGGATGAGACCCTTAATATTGCAGTGTTAGCTGAAGTTTATTACCAACACTGGCTTCATATCTGCATCTGAGTGGGATTAGATAACAGATGAACGCAAATCAGGGTTTGTTCACTCTTATGTTTCCTGACAGACATCATGTCAATGATACACAGAAATAAAAAGACATCTAGAAGTTATGTGGTTAATGTTATTTAAGATGAGACAAATCTTTATTGTCACTGCACCAATATATTATGTACATGGTGTAACAAAATGGAGAGAATGATTTTGGATTTTTACTGTATTACAGTCACTTGAACTTAGTTTAAAAATGGACAAGAATGTTGCTTCATGTCAAAGAAAATGCATCACCCCTCACTTCAAACTTGATCACTTCAAGTCAAGGCCAATTTTTTTTTTTTATTTATTTCACTTCATTTTCTTCATAACTCTTTTGGCATTGAGCATTATTTTTAATGCGTTTCTGATTTGGATATCATGCTTTAAGCCAACAGAAAATTTCTCACAGTATATTGGTGGAAAAAAAAAAGTTGTTAGAACAGTGTCACCTTTAAAAGCAATGAACATGATTAGAATAAATTTGCAATGGAAATCTGTTGGTTGTATTCATTTTTTCCAACAGACTAAAGTAAAAAGCATTTTCTTTTCAAAGCAGCAATGTTTTCTGATTAATTTTCTTTTTATTGTCATTACTGGAAGCGGTTTATCAAAAGTATCTGCACACATTAGTTTCAAGTAATCAGTCAGTTTTGCCAGGTTACTAATTCTCTGTTTTTATGACCCAAGCTGTACTGTATATAATATCAGAAATACATAGGAAACAATCTTCAAGAGTTGAAGTTTTTGTTGAACTTTGCAACTCAAAAGTTCTAATTATGCAAATTTACCTCAAAAGACCCACAGCAACATTAAGAAATGCACAAAATATGATTAGAGGAAATTGTAAAATGTCCTCTTTCACACTTACTCCAAACTCACTTGACAAATAGCACTGCAAGACCACTCATCAACTTCATTTATATTCACGAAATAACATTTTTCCCCCTAATTCTGAGGACAATATTCCTACTGAGCTGTTCTGTATGAACATAGAAACACAAATCAGCAAGTCTTGCCAAAGCTCTGTAATCATGAGTCTTGGAATAGAGCTAATAATCAAGCTCTCTTTCCTCTAAGGCTTGAGACACTGACTATTGGAAACTGTGTTTACTGGGTGCACAAATGTGTGTGTTAATGCATGCACATCAGTGTTTATATAAGACCCTGCAAGCACATGTTAGCTCAGATACACAGCAATCAGAATATGAACTAAATAGGAACATGAGTCACATGGGGCACAGCAAACACTCTACACATCTAGTGTCCTTTTTGCATATCTTGGCCCTGACCCAATCATAGCATTAATGGCTCATTAGGAAGTAGTTAAGCGGTAAAAGGAAGTTGATGATTAACACCCACTGACCCCCACCCTTTTATCGCATTCTGCTGTCTCTATAGTAACCTGGGTACACAGGCTTACTGGTGGCAAAGTTCAGGGGCTGGTCACTGTATTGGAAATGCAAGTGCCTAAAATGTCACATGTTGGGTGAAAAATCTTCTGCAAGGTAACTGAAGCTATACTTTGTCTCACACTATTTTTTAACAAAAGTGGAAATCCCAGGGGACACAGGGGTCGTGGGGTTGCACGATATTGGAAAAAAAAGTGACTTTTTTAAGTGATTTTTTTTTAACCCTGCGATATATATATATTGTGATATGAAAAAAAAAAATACTCAGATGGATAGTTGTGTGATATCCAGGTCAATAGTCAAAGAAACTAGTTGTGTGTCTTCTTGTTGTAGCAGCACAGAACCCATGTTTCAGTATCATCCTCCTTGTAGCTGAAATAATTCAAAATAACTCCTGTTACTTTTTGGCACCAAATTTTCGTTTTCAGTGATGTTTTCTTGTTGGTTGCTCATTTTTCAATGTTGTTACCAGCAACACACTCCCTGTGCACACATACATGGTGGTAACGATGGTCAAACTATATACTATGCAGCTCTACTGTATGATGGAGCCTCTCCCAGCAACCAGAGGGGAAAGATGGGATACACCTTTGACATGTCACCAGTTCATCACAAGGCTTGAAATATGAATATATCACTGTAAACACAACAATATAACCTGTGCTGATTGGACACATTTATGATGATAGCAGACACTGAATAACATATTCATAAATATATAAAGACCCACCCTTTGCCTGCAAATGGTTTGATCCACCGCTGAAAAACAATTTAACTGTCCCTTCCAATTGTAAAAATCAGATTGTCATCTCTGCTTGTATCTCTTATGCAGCCTCCTCATGTGAAATTTATCACAAAAATAATCAGCAAGGTTATTAATCCTAATTGTTTATTACAGACTATTGTACAAACCAAGCAGCAGTGTCAAGGGCGTATGGGAGTGTTCATATAATTTATGAAGCAGATTCTGGAGGGAATGCTGGTAAGTGCAAAATAAAAGACAAAAGGATCAAACAGATACAGAATCTCTGTAGACAACATGCACACAATGTCCAATGTCCAATCCAAATCTTACTGCAAATTAATACATATAACATATCCTCACGTGAAAACCCTCAGCCTAAAATGTTTGCATATATAAATGGATAGACGGACAGGCAGACGGATGGATGGACAGACAGATGATAATACCCTGCGGTGAGGGCTAAGGGTAAAAACTACAGGCTGCAAAAAATCTAATTGTCAAATACAATATCATCATCATCAGGGCACGTTCAGGTTTAATCCTTACCTTAACTTAGAAAGTTTTATGAAATTCATGCAAAATGAGAAAGCAGGAAATCCTAAAAAGGAGATAAATGCAACTGTATAAAAGACAGAATAGGTATGTGCATTCTTTCTGTGTTCTAAGAGGTGAGTATTTTGTAAAACCACCTTCACATCAGAATTTGTTTAAAAAATTTTCTGTCACATGTTTATCTCACATTTGGAAAAGAGTTTAAATTGGAGTGAGAATGCACTTTACACATCTATGAAAAGATAACATGAGGTGTGAAAATGGTGCTATTACGGAACCTTTCATAAAAAAGTATTCTGAGGAAGACATTAAGTATGAAAAGGTATGAAAATATGAGGATTGATTATGAATATAGTGAGATGAGCTGATTTTTTTCTTTTTTAAAGGATGGATTAAAATGGTTTCAGCATCACTTCTGGATAAGTAAAAGATTAAAGCCCATATTCCTAAAGACTGTAGATTGCAGGAAAAAAACAACAAACAAAAAATAAATACTCAGTGCAAATAAGTCAAATATATAATTTGTATGATGTTTGTATGTATTTCATGATCACTGCATATTTTAGGCACTACCTGTTTGTTTTGCATGCACGTGTGTAGTGTGGGTGTGTGATAGATGGAACAATTTATTTTTTAGTTTTAATTATTTTTACCTTTTTTTTTTTTAAATGAGTCCTGTTTTTACCTTGTGCTTTAACATTTTATTGTATTATTTGCAATAACAATAAAATGAATCTAATGTTGTAATTCACAAAGCATCATAACTAAGCAGATCAATAGAGCACCTGTCATTTGGATGGATGTAAATTCGGATTATTTATACATTTTGGACAATACACAAATAAGCCTTGTTGCAAAAACCTAATTCACAAAATATTAACAACATATGCCACATGCAGTTTAGCCGGTTCAAGTACTGCCTGCATGCAGACAAACTCACCTCTGACTGTCTCTGTTTGTATTTCTGTTTGTATTTGAGTTGGTGAGGCTTGAGTGATACTGAATTATTATTTCACTGACATCAGCCACAAACTCTTAGATAGGGATCAGATCAGTATGCAGGATATCTATGGCTTTTCATGCTGATGTTGAACGGACTGCCTTATTCCTCAAACCCAGAATATAAAAGTACAACACAACATGAAAGAGTAACTTTACTTCTGTTCTGAGTCTAAATCCACCCACAGTTGGAAAAAAGGCTGAGATGGGGGTGATTAGTGGTAGCATGGTAGCATGTCCAGGTACATGTGTGTGACAGGAATAGTTCAGGGACATCTGTGAGACACTAATATTGAACCATATGAGGGTCTGAAAGTGATTGTGTGAGCTGTTGTATTGTTGTCACCACTTAAGAAGGCCCGCTTTAAAAAAAAAAAAAAGACAGAAAAATCAATATCCATTTAAGTGTAAGCTATATTTAGAATATTGTGACCACTTATTTTGCTGTTTCCCCATCCTTTCCTGGGAACTGAAGCCCTTAAGACACATAAAGCTACCAGAGTCCCCAAACAAAGAGCAATTCTGCAGCTTGTACTGTTGCTGTGTCGCATTTAAATGAACATGTATTATCACCAGGATTGAAGTGTTTCATCAGTCAAGTCATATAATTACATTTTTTGATCGATGAATAAAGAAACACATTTCTCTACCATAAAAAAAACATGATTTATTTTAGTGTCATCTGAACATCCAAACCTGACTGATAGTGTAGATGAAGTTACTGCAGTTACAGATGTGCTGGGTGTGTAAATATATAAAACCTTAAATACTAACATAACTGAGCATTCTATATGCATAAAATAAATAGTAATTGGCACATGGGAGTCTTGTGTGTCCAGCCACAGGTTTATTTCATTTTTCTGTCACCACACATTCCATAACACATCATCACAACAACTGTCTTATGGCAACTATGGTAAGTCTCAAGGGACCAAAAGGGGAGTAGATCTCACCAGCATAGAAAAGTCTGTTTACATACCCCCCCCCTCAACTAGAAACACCCCGTACTTTGAGCCCACTGTTCCTCACAGTGGCCCCCACAGTGGTTAGAGCAAAGGATGGCACCACTATGGCTCAGGATCCCAAGCCGACGAGAGGAGAGGTTGAACTGATGCAAGAACTACACTTTGGGGAGTGCTACTCTCTTGACGACTCCAATGTCCCCCCCCTCCCTTTCACGACCCTGGGGAGACTGCTGCCTCCTGGTCACTGCCTGCTGCCCCTCTTGTGAACTTGGAAGGTTCACCGACCACCTCTGTACAACGTGTAGAGTTGTCATAGAAGGTTGAGGTTGTTTTCAGCCAACCAAGCAAGAATACTGGTGTGTGCACATGGGTGGACCATCACATTCGAATGGGGGGGCCACCCTCCCATTAAGCAACGTATTGGCTGGGCTTCTGGTTAATGGATTGATAGGAAAATGTTACCTCCCGTGCGTCTGACCTGTAGTTCTAGTTAAAAAAAAAAAAGTGGGGAGTATATCTCACTTACATAGAAAAGTCTGTTACACTGGCAACTCTGTGGCAAATTAGAGCAACTTGCCTTTTGCACAAAGCTTTTGACACCAGTTTGTCATTACAACAAAACCTTTCATAAATTGGTCCTTAAAATGGAGCCATTTCCAGTCACAAATTCTGCACAAACCCCTGCACAATGAGCAGATGCAACCCATTCTTTGTGGATTTGACCTTAAATACATAGATATTTTCTACTACTGCTGGGTTTTCGTTCTGTGAAAAGCGACATACGGTGTGATGCCTGCAGTGGCAATGCACTCCCAACCCAGTCTACATGTTTTTTCAGTGAAGCAAAAATAATATCTGTGTTTGTCTGAAATCAGCAGGAGGTGGAATAGAAAACATAAAACAAAGTGAAAGGAAACACAAAAAAAGCATCAAAGTTATTGAGCAAATCTCTTTTTCTATTAAAACATTAATGGTGCCCACTACTTTGGCATCAAGCAGAGCTTACTGAATGACCCATCAAGGAAATCATATTATAGCCTCAACCTTATCAGTCGGTTCCTTTAAACAAGATAAAAAATAAATAAATAAAAAAAAAAGACAATCAAAGCAATGAGTAGAAGTGCTGTGAGCAAGTTTGGGGATGTTCATCCGTGACAGATTCCTTGAGAATGACATCAAGGACTTTCCTGCTGTAATTCTCTGATGAGGCACCATGGGGAGAATTTCTGCAGAAGTAATAAAACATAGAGAATAAAGACGAAACCCTAAAAAAAAAAAAAGACTTATTTATGCATTTTAAAGCTGCAGTGCCTGATAGTCTTTTGGGTGTCAATGGGCAAAAAAACATCCATGATTAGATTTCAGCATATTTTAATCCAATCTGTCTAAGTAGGGAGAAAAAAAATCAATTAAATCCACTTGTCTTGAGCATTCAGTCTGTAGAAAATCTGATCTGAAATGGGAGATTTTTGTTGTCATGACACAAACCTTGATTTCTTGCTTTAGTGTGCCACTATGACCACTCCAGTAATCTCCTACTAAGTTTTTTCTCCTCCTAATTGTAACACTTCACCCCATGTCATCAATCTTCAACACCAAAGATTTATATTGAGTTTATCTGGTTCCCTGTGTATGCTGAAAATTGACATTTCACATGTCTGTAGCAGCAAAACTATTGGTTGAATTCATACCAAATTGGGTTTATAGAGTTCCAGTGTCCCATAGTAGGCCTAGATGTTTTTACATTTTGGGAAAAGTAAGTCAAAATTAACATTTTTAATGAATTTTTTAAATCGCTTTTTCTCCCATTTACTTATAATGGGTGGAGGAAATTGATATGCTGACATCAGCACATGCATAGACATGATGACATCAGCTGGATCAACGCCAAAATAAGCTATAATATGTACGAGGGGCGGGGTTTGTTGTGCCTGACACCACTTGTTTACCCTTGTGTTGTTTTAGAAAAGCTGCAACATCAAATGTACTGGGCTGAAGACCAGCTTAATGTTAACACCTACTGGATGTGAGCAAAGTGATGGTTTGCACTCTCTTCAAAACAGAAGCTCAGTGTGACAGAGATCCAAATTGTCTCACTGTTTTTGAATGTTCAGAGAAATTCTCCTCTTGCCACAATGTTTTTGGTTCATGATGTGACTATGGCAGACTAAATTAGTCTATGACGGCCCACCACAGTCTATATAATTAAATGCTGGAAGTGTTAGACAGCGCTCTCCACCTCCATCATCGAAACATCAAATAAGGGAAGAATGGAGTTTATTCCTCCAGTAGAGTTCACACATTTGTTAATATAATAAAAAAAAGCCACACATATCTGTTTATATTGTTTATATGATTTTGTTCTGTCAAATCAAAAAAAATCTCCAGTAGAAATCCCCAATAAATTACTCTCATTAAAGGGATCTGACTACCTATATTTATATAATAAATTAATGCTGTCAGCACACAAGTACCTCTCAGTCTGGATATTGGTATTCCTTTACCAACAGCAGCAGAATCAGCAAAATAAAGCCACAAAGAGAAGAAAATTTGAAAAAGAAAGACAAAGACATGAGAGAGAGAGAGATGGGATAAGACTTATCTTGGGCAACTGCTCAAGACTGGACTAAAAAGAAATGAATGTGTTAACTACGCCCACTGTTACTTTTTTGCTGGTGGAACACACACATAAATACACAATTACACAAACAGCACAGTAATCAGACTGCTGCTTTATGCATGTCTAGCCTTGTTGTGGCACCATTGACAAGGCTTTTATGTATTCGGTTCCTTTTCTGAACACTAAAAAAATGTCTGCTCTTAGCTCTTCAAGGCCATTTACTGAATGCAAATAGAGCTAAGTTTATTTCAGTACGACTGTAGTACAGAGGGTGAATAGATGGCGATAGCTGCAGTAGTATTATGCTCTTACTAGTGTCATAATTACAAGATGTTATTTTAGCCACTTGCTGTGAAAACACACCCAAATGCATCCTAAATTATTTACTCTTTAGAACCTTTCAATTTGTATTATATTAAGTAAAAGCCAAATTTAAATGTTTATTAATAATAATTATACCCAACTTATTGCAAACGGTTTTAGGGCAAAGTTAAGGGAAGGTTAACATCTCAAGAAAATTTAATTACCATAATCTACACCAAACTTATATTTTTGGGTACATACTTATTTATATTTTAGGAGTTTTATGAGTGTGAATGTTTGGAAAGTGACCCAGTGTTCTGTTGTTATTCTGGGTTAATTTTATATACTCTTATGAATCAACTTAACCTAATAAAATGTGCTTTAAATACATTACACTAAATACATTGATATTTGACTATTATATTATGTCATATTCTAAACATAGTGTTTAAAATTAATAAAAGCTTATATCTATGGAAAATATATTTGAATATAATGTTAATATTATTTGTATGTTGTAAATGATTTTTTTTTAAAGTATATATTGTAATTGATATTAAAAAAATGCTTAATTTGATATTTACTTTTGCTGTTCATCCGTGATGCTGCCATTTGTCACAACTCTTGTTATTTAGATAAAACATTATTTTCCTCTAACCAATTATTAGGTTTAAGGCAGACACTGAATAAATTTTAGCATGAAAATGTTGGAGGAACTTCACTTTTGAGAACTTTGTAATCCTTGGAAAAATAGACGTCCATCTGTGATTCAATAGTTTTTTATATTTTTTAAATATTTGAAACAAAATTTTGTCCTTCGAGTATGGTTACGATTGCATTTAGACCTTACCAAATATGTGTACAGCCATTTGTGACAGCCTCACCCTTCACCCTGTAACACTAGAACATGAGATTGTAAAGGTCTTTTCATCCAAGGTCATGAACATATTTTAGATGGATTAAAATGGATGGAAGCAAATTCACACATTTTTTTATTTCTTGATGATACTGATGTGCTTTTCAAAACAGGCTGGCAGCCTCATGAAAGGCCTGTTAGACACAGCAGGAGCTGATGGCCCCTGTGCAGCACCCGAGGACAAATTCAACTCAGTAAATATTAGCAAGGCCATAGTTATGAGCCCTGATAGAATCATAAGCCTAGTGTACAGGGCTGAAAGAAAAAAATAGCTAATTTTATTTGTGCTCTTATCTTTTTGTCTTACTGGCTACCACAAGTGTAGTAATAATGGAACGGATATAAGGACAGACAGAGGGAAGGTGTTTAAAAGGTAATTATTGGTAACGTTATACAGAAATATGCAATTAATACATTATTCACATTAAAGTGAGATGAAACAAGACATATCTATAACTAGACTTGATCAATTTGCATTTTGGTTACAAAGGAATCCGAATATTAGATATGTCTATGACCTTAAATTCATTGTCATGTTTATTTAATGTTTGCGTCACTAGTTCAAGTTTAAACCACCGTGTCTGTTTTGTTTGTTTGTTTGTTTTGTTTTGTTTTGTTATTAAAGTGATACATAAGGTAGTAAATTCAAAATGAAACCTGTCTCGGTAAAGTGCTTATAAACCACAGCCGCGGG
>JAPSES010012248.1:0-37664 GCA_029822895.1 Maxillicosta whitleyi
TATATGGATCATGACGATCTGCCCAGACTCCAACCCCCCCCCCCTTGGAATTTACCTAGATCCACCCCTGTACATTGAAAAAAAGGGACTTTTTCAGTCAAATATATCATTAACTGAACATAAAGCAACTGTTATTCACATGTATTTGTAGGATTAGTGGATCGACAGGTATTAAACATTTTCCATCAGTTGTTGGTTTTGGTTGTTAGTAGTTGTTTGGGTCCACACATTATGAGAAGACAGTCTGATGGCACCCAAAGTCACTGTCAAAATGATTAAAAACACACCAGCAGAGGGCCTGTGTGATCCTAAATACAACTGATTGTTGTCTTTATCAGGCCCCATGCATCCATCAGGTCTGTGTTTGCACTTGCTGCCTATAAAGCTGCTTTCTAATGCTGTTGTAATGTTTGTTTTGTGATTTTGTGAGTTAATTTGCTTTCTGCTCATTTTACATTTCTCAAAAGGAGCCAAATAAAAGTGTGTGTATCCAACTGTAGATTTATCGTTATCCTAATAGCATAATTGCTGAAGTCATATTTTTTAGCCAAATTGAAATATCTGCAAGTAGTGTTAGGAGAGTCAAGTTATCTGAATATCATAATTTAGCCCAAAATATGAAAAAAAATAGGCAATTATGCTACGACGCTAACAATGTGTTACTGACAATGTTATATAAGTTGAAATATATGAATAAAATGAATAATCATGTTATAGTTTTGTATAATAAACTCTGCATTTAATTTGTCTAGTTTGGTCACAATGGTCTTTGAGTTTCTGATGTTTAGTATCAGTACTATGTGTCTATTATACATGAATCATGCTTTAAACTTCAAAGACCTTGTGGTGGGAAAATCTGTCAGTTAAGAACTCATGAGTCAAAACTGTTCTTTCGTGCGACTTTATCGCTTCCTGAAGGAAGGAGTTGAAGGAGAGCGTGAGTGAAAATGGAGCAGTACAGAAGAGGACAGGACAATGAAAAAGAAATGTTACAGACTTTTAGACACCTGACAAGCGGTCAAACGTCATGAGGTAATCAAGAGTTCTGTGGGAGGGGTCAGGATGGGTTCAGAGACCCTTCTTATGGGGTGATTTGGTGCTGCTCATGTACGTCAGCATGAGATACTTTGTGTTCTCTGACACACATGATTCTATCCTTGATAACAGAGAATGTACTGTGCAGTTACAGATAGTGTGTGTTATGACTAGTGAGACCAGAGGTTTGAAGTTAGTTAAGAATTAGAGTACTTAACAAATGTATTATTCCTCCACCCAGTTAAAGGTATTTTCCACTGCTGCCATAATTTAACAGTATTTCTGTTTAACAAAATATGTGTTTATGTTCCTATAATGGTTAATCCATCAGTATTTGCATTTTCAAGAGCTGGCCTTGGCCTTCCCAGCCCCCTAGTTCTTCATAACTGTTGTTCGTTATTAGCCTGTCTAATTTGTCTAATGTATATGTGTATCTGTCTTCCTTACTGTTCTGTCCTTGCCTTTTATATCTGCTTGTTTTATTTTTGTCTTTTATTCTACTTTTTAGCCATATACTTTGTACAGCACTTTGGTCAGTGAAAACAGTTTTTAAATGTGCTCTATAAATAAAATTTACTTACTTTTTTTAAAAATCAAAATTATTATTTATTGCTAAAATATAACTATTGTTGCTATCCATAAATTTTCCAGTTTAATGTTTTCCAAAAATTCAAAGAGAAATGCAGCAGCAAATTGCGATTTTTTAATTTTTTATTTTTTTTATGAAGTCGCACAATTACAGTTATTATCTTGCATTCTTATACAAAACTACACTTCAGAGAGGATCTGCATGGCTGTTGTCTTTGCCTGGTCTTATCCACTGTGACACCCACTGACACACAACAAAATGTACAACTGTGGTGGACATTCCTGATCAAAGAAGCACAAAAATGCATCTTCAAAGACCAACACATGTATTTACATTTAGAGATGACTGCCTTTTCTCCTCCTCCTTCTCCTCCTTCTTCCTTTATCCAGGTTCAGGTGCTGAAAAAAAAAAAAGAACAAGAAAGTTGTAGATTAAATCCCACTGTACTTTGACAAAATTAAAACATATAAAATCTAACTGAATACTTGACCTGATGTGTAGAAGATGGTTTGCCCTTTTGCCATGTCCTGACTGGACATGACACCTGAGACCAGGTCTGTGTCTGGGCTGGTCCTCTTCATGTAGTCTCTCTCCCCTGGTCTGTGACTAAAATTATGTATTGTTTCTTTTCTATGTTCAAGAGTATGTACTATAGAGTTTGAACCCTAATAGTTAAAAAAATTTGAATTAGTACCTTTCAGGTTCTATCTTAATTTGGCAAAAATTCAGTGGATTTCTACAACTCTAATTGCTGCTTCTTATTTTACTTTTACATTTTTTTCTCTTTTCCAACTTTATTGAAAAAATATATATATGCAAAACATACATTTTGAACAAACATCAAAATGCAAAAAGAAACGTTTGTCAGCTGGAGTGGTTGTAGTCCATATGGTAAATATGTCCAAACTTCCATCCATCCATCCATCCATCCATTTATCCATCCATCCATTTTCAACCGCTTAGTCCCTTTCGGGGTCGCGGGGGGGCTGGAGCCTATCCCAGCAACTACGGGCGGAAGGCGGGGTACACCCTGGATGAGCCGCCAGTTCATCGCAGATGTTCAAACTTAGAGAAGATTATCTAAAATATTCAGTTGTTGGTTGAACAGGACAGAGCAGCACAGCCAACAACCTGGAGGGGGCGGGGCCTGAATTGGCTTATGCATTTAAAGGGGCAACGCACAAAATGTCATTACTCAAAAATAGTGTCGTAGATGAACCTGTGGAGTTGAATTAATGAAGAATTCAGACCCAAGCAGAGCATTTACAGTTTATGCAGACCACAGGGAAATGTATTTGTAATTTCATGAAAAAAAAATCTAAATATCACTCCTTTAAGATATTTCAGGGTGTCCATATTTGTTCAGGTTATTCACATTTTCACAGGATACTTTCTAAATGTAAACATTTTCATGTTATTTTACTTTTTACACTACAACTAAGTGAAAATTTTGGAATTGTCATTATGTATTGGCTATTATGATAGTGTTTTACTGGTCTGATCCACATTCGATTGTATTGGTCTGTAGGTGGAACCTAAATTAAAATGATTTTGACATCCTTGATTAATATCTTCAATGTAATTTCTGCATTTCACAAATTCAGATTAGATCCTTTGATGGGCCACGAACCATATATTTGACACCTGACTTTGAAACAACATGAAAATTAATTTTTTTTCTTTCTTCTATTTCAGTAAATGTGGTTGGAATACCTCTGACAAATACACTGGTGGAAAATAGTTTTGGACACCTCACACATTTGTGATATTTTGCATTAGGAATGACTTAAACACTGCCAAGTATTCTTCCACTGTTGAACCCACACACAGTTACTGTGTACATGCTCTGTTCTGTCAAAGTCTAAACTGGATGTTTCAGCAAGATAATAAAACATATTCAGTGCATATAATTTTGAAACTGTCAAGAATTTAGTTTAGTTTTAGTTGTTTTCTTGTTAGCATAAATAAAATAATTTGTATCATTTGTTTGTATCTGTCTGATACAGCTACACCTTTTACAACATAAAAAAAAGATTTTTCCACAAATATTTCATCATAATATTTGAGATTGTGTAAAACTTTAAGGGTGTCCCATGACTTTTTATCCATTGTTGTAGAACAGGTAAATACATGATAATAATTCATCAGAATTAAAAAAAAAAAAAAAGGGATCATGAGTCAAAAGCTGAAACAGTCTTAAAAGTTAACTGATGTCATAAACATAGAGACATTTTTAACCCTTTAAGAGCCAGAGTTGGAATATTGTGACAAGCAACATAACTGAATGATATCAAATGAATTGATACCAAAATTTAAAATAAAAAAATAAAAAAATAAATTTGGCGCCAAAACGGTTAATATTATTTTACTCATAAAACAAGTTTTTTTTTTTTTAAATCCTAATGTGTTTTGTTTTTTATTCATGTCTCTAGAAATTAGCCAGATGTGTTGTTATATATCACTTTCACTAATAATGCATCATTTCTTCTTGTATGAGTTTGTTTGCTCTCACATATTTTGTCTAGTTCTTCTTCTCATGCTTCAGACAATGCAGTCGACTCCTCAGACACATTCTCAGGTGGCGTCCATTTCTCACTCTGTCATCAGTGTCAACATGATCAAACATGGTGGATCTCAGGGTCTTATTAAAACAGGCCTCTGTGGCTCCCCTGTGGTGTGTCTGCACCCTCTGGTTGTTATGTAGTTCGCAGTTTTACAAATCATTGTTGCTCCTCTTCAGTGCTTTTGATCCTACACTGTACTTGTGCAGTCCTTATTTACTCAGATTCTGAAGAGCAGATGAGCACAATAATGTCAGTGCACTGTATTTTGTAGAATTTGGCAATATAACATCCTGAAAATTGTATAAAACACATTAACCAAAAAAACAAAAACAAAATCTAAACAAACTTGACAACAATGCAATAAAACAAAGCACATTTGAAGGATAATGTATGTTTTGAGTCTACATTTGAGTTCTACATTTTTTTTTTCCCTCAACGTTTTATATACATTGGATATGAAATGAAAGAAAAGCGTAGACTGAGTCACTTTGGCTAAATTTTCCTGCTCAGGTATGAAATTTTGCCTGTATTTACCCTTCCTCAAACAATTTATCACCATTTATTATAACATAATCCTTTGTATTTTCATGAAAGCTTATGGTAAATTCAAAGCTTATTATATAAAAACAAAAGAAAACTGAAGAAAAGCTGGCCTTTTCAATAACATAATAAAATAATAATAATGCATTTTATTTCAAAGCGCCTTTCAAAACACCTAAGGACACTATACAAGGATAAAAAGAGAATACACAATAGAAGCACAGGATGTAAACATAAAACAAACAAATAATTAAGAGTCAAAGTGCATAAGCTAACTAAAACAGATGAGTTTTAAGTCTGGATTTAAAGATTATTCAGTGGACATAAAACAAGTGTCAAAGTGTTTTCATTGGTCAAACTGGTCACTGTGGAGCATTTGAATGTGTTTAAAAATGATGTACAGTTGATGTTACTGAGAAGAAGACAAACTGAACGGTATATGCAAAATGTATAAATGTATTGATAGGATATTTCAAAAGCTATTTATTATTTTTATAGCAGTAGATGCTTTTGGGTGGCCACAATAGTTTAGGCTCCATAATATTAAAGTATGGCCAATATCACATTCACAAAACCAGAGTCAGAAGCATTCACATCTGTTACAGCAGCTGTTTATTCTGGGGCAGTGTGTGTGTGTGTGTGTGTGTGGGGGGGGGGGGTCTCCTATGACTGATTGCTGTGGTTCCATCCAGTCTGGGAAGAATAATACTAATTGGTGGGAGTGTCATCACCCAACCAGCCAATCAGATGGAGAAGATTAGAATGACGCAGCCTGCACATGAGATCCTCTGTAAGCAGCCATGTTCATGTGTCTCTTGGTTCTAAAACTTTTATGATTGAACTCTGTAACTCTTGTGAGGCACTAGTTATGTTTTTTGTGCACAATATTTATGTATATTGAGGACTTTTCTGTTGGCTCTAGGTGGAAGTGAGTGCTGCTTGTGTTGTATTTTCTTTTGTTAAAATGGAGTTTTTAAGAGGTTTTGTTTAATTGTTAGAACATTGTAAATTTACAACTAGGTTACAGTCTCTTTGTTACTTTTTCAAATTTCACAGCACTCCTTTTGTTTTAACTGTCTTTCTTTTGTTTATTTAAAAAGAAAACCTCCTTTAATAAATAACTTTACATCACATTACATTTGATGTTTTGTGTTATTCCCTATCCCTGCATGAACTGGGAGTAAAATAAATGGGGGCTCATCCGGGATTAGGCCCAGTAATTAAGACTTATAATTAATTAGAGGTAAGTTGTGTTAGTGTGTGCAGAAATTGGGTGAAGCCAGATTAAAAGTTAGACTGGCACGTCTCCAGATGGAGGCCCAGGAAAAGGCTGAGAGCAGACAAGCCCAGTTAAGACTGGACATCAGGAGGCTGGAGATGGAGGCCAACAAACCAGTCCGCCTTCGTCAGCTGGAGCTGGAAACTCAGCAAAGAGCAACACCGGCAATGGGTGCATCTCTGGATGCAGGTATGTCTCCTCCATCCACCAGCTCTACCTGTAATTCATTTGATATAAACACATTTCTCTCGTTCCTCAGTTTAGAGACACTGAAATTGACAGTTACTTTGCTGCATTTCTATCAATAAAAATATCAACACACACAGTGACAGTACTCCACTGCAAATAAAAAATGCCCATTCAAAAGGCTTATGTAGTTTATTTATCTTTTCTGTATTCATTGTGCAGTAAAATTGGCTCTTGCTTTTCTATATGATGATTTGGATAATTTTACTGCAGCATTCATGTTGTATTTGAGCAACTTTACAGCATGTAAGTGACTTCCTGTAATGTGTGTGTGTGTGTGTGTGTGTGTGAAGATATGTTTACATTTGTATTGTGCCTGTAGAGTGTTGGTTATGGGTCCGTCTATAGCCTGTCCATCCATGGGAGTGAATCTGTCCTTCATTGTGATTCTCCACAGGTTTCTTTTTCCCCACTGAGTTTTTGGAGTTTTCTTTGCCGAGAATGAGGGTCTAAGGACGGGGGATGCCCAGGATAATAATCCATCTCCTTCATCTACTGTTTATTTTATTGTTGTTTAATTCTCTAAAGCCATGTGAGGCAAACTTGCTGTAATACAAGGCTCTACAAATAAAATTGAACTGAAAATTAGCTATTTGTCCATATTTATGTCCCCTTGTCTGAAGCACTTTGTACCATGCTGTTTTAAAAAGTGCTATGTAAATAAAGTTTTATGTACTTACTTAATCCACAGCAGAGTTGTAACACATTTCTATTTAAGCGTGTGTAAAACTTACATAAATGTTGATCTGACTGGTCATAGAAAAAATATCCTATAAGTATCTGATCCGGGACCACAGATGCAAATGTCCTAGGGGCAAATAAAAACAAAAAACAGATCTGAGTGACATGGAAAGATTAGATTTGGGAGAATTTTTCCTACAATGTAAACACATTTTACATCTTCTAATGCTTCAATTTGTTATATCAAACAATCAAACTGTATCAAAAGCATTTAAAAAAGAAAAAAAATATTGAAATTAATATCTTACAACATTCCAATGACATTGTTTTTTCTTTTACAGTGTATGTGAATTATGTGGTAATACAGATGGATAGAATAGAATGAATAAAACTATTCTTATTAGTTATATTTTCACTTAAGTCTGTAATATTATATTATAATGCCTACTTATCAGCTCATACTCTTTTAAAGGTTGAGGCATGCTCTATTGGATTCCAGTCTGATCTCCTGACTGTATCGTCCTGTCCTGACAGAGCAGGTCACGTTACCATGGTGATATAGTCTCTCAAATGAAAGTGAGCAGTCAGAGCGAGCCCTGAGGTGATCCTGGCAAAACACCAATTTTGTTTCATGAGACAGGTGATTTCTTCTTCGATGAAAGTAACTTTAACTTGTGAATTCAGGTCAAGACAGGAAAACCCCTGCTGGTCTGTGAGTTCAGGTCAGAACCTGAGTAAAGCTGCCCCCTGTTGGAAATATAGGAGCACAGCATCTAAAGTCAGAATACAATATAATATAATATAATAGAATAGAATAGAATAGAATAGAATAGAATAGGAAATGGGAAATTGCATTATAACAGTAGCATGACAGGGACAAAAATGTGAAAGATAGAAAGTATACAATAGAATACAATACAATAAAGTATATATGGTAATTAAAATTATTTAGATAAAGGTAATTTTTATGTACATAATTAAAATGAACAGTTTAGTGCACAGATATAGTTCTGATTCTGACCTGGTTTGAATTTATTGTGAATTTAGTGCAACATAAGACTGTTTGATTGTGTCAAATAACCCTTCCAATGAAATGACACAAAAGTATGTCAAACATGATTAAAGTTGGCTGAATTTTCTAAATCAGGGGTGTCAAACATGTGGCCCGCAGCCCAAAACTGGCCCACAGGATGAATTTGTGACATTTTAATTGAGGTTGAATAGTCAAATGAATTTGATCTACAGAGAATTAGACTAGTAAATTAATATAAATCTTAACCCATAAATGATGACAACCCCCAATTTTTTAGTTTTTCTTTTGTTTTAATGTGAAAGCAGTTGAATTAAATATGGAAATCTTTACATTTGAAAACTGTCCTCTCACAAAAAATGAAAATAGTCTAAAAAAAAAAAAAAAAACATGCCTGAAATTATTTTAACAATATTACACCTCTTAGTGAATGTTCTGTGTCTTTGTAGATCAACTGTGACCTGTAAGTTCTATTGCACATGTGTAATTGAAAAACTAAAGCACAATATTGTTACAATCACACTTTTTGGCACTAAAATAAAGACACAAATTTGGAGTTATTATTCATAGATTATTATTAGAGTATAGTCAAATTCTTTCTAAAGGTCTTTTATGAATCTTTTTTGTGAATTCTTCTTTAACTCTATGAATTAACTTCAGAAGGTCTAAGAAAAGTAGACTGGAGGATTTCTTTATTTTGTACTTTTTAGATGCAGCCTCTTCAGATTACTTTATCTACAGGTAGATTTGTTTTGCAGACAGTGATTGCCTTGGCATAACAACAAGACAACAAAACATACATAGAACCTGTTAGGCAGGTAGGTATTGAGATTCAAGACAAAGAGACAAAAAGTGCTCAATGCTCCACCAGTCATCAGTATAGCAGCATGGATGAATAAAAAGATCAAATAAATAAGATTAAACAAATAAAAACAAGATGCAATAAAATACAATAAAAGCTAAAAAGAATAAAAACAGTCTCTGGGATAAAAAAAAAAAAAAAAACGAGGATAAGAACATAGTATTTATAAATTAGATGTCACAATAATAATAAATAGAGCCAGAAAATTGGATAAATAAATAAGTAAATAAGTGAATAAAGTACAATGTCACTATTTCTTATTGAGCTCTGTGACAACAACAGGAACAAAACTGTTTTTATAACGCTGTGTCCTGCACCTCAGGACTAAAAACCTCCGTCTAGAGAAAAGTAGCTGACATTTACTCCGTAAAGAATGGGAGTAATTATTAAGAACTGATGAAGCCATCCTCTGTATCTGTTTAATATACAGGGAGGCGGGACAAGACAGGGACTGACCAATCAGGCGACTGGACCATCTGACTGTTTGGTTCAGTGAGTTTTTCTGTGTAACTGAGGTCTGACTGAACCATGGCACCAGGTAAAAATATAAAACAGATTCAATAAAAAAAAATTATAAAACAAGGTGAATTTTTTTTTTTTTTTTAATCTTTTATGAGTAGACTTGTAATAAAAAAATAAAATGTCATCCTGTGGGCAAACAGTTAACCATACGTGCTCTTTACTGTCAATCTACAAGTACTAGAACAGGAATGTGTATAGGCCTCGTCAAAATTAAATACTCCCTTTAAGAACAAAGTACACTCATGTTCCTCACCATTGTCCCGTTGTATTGTGTACTGGTTCACATGGTGATTTATACCCATGTAAGCATGATAGAACTTTTATTTACATTTAATCATTTAGGTATGTGTAGCTCAAACTGTTAGTTTAGTCTCTTTTATTCAGACATTACATCATTTGCCCCCTTTTTTTTTTTTTTTTTTAAATTTGCCTTTCACATGAATCGAAACATCCCACTCCACTGTCTGACCACTGCTGACAAAAAACAAAAGTGAAAGTAAAGCTGCCCATTTCTTCATGAGTCATGATCACAAGTTGAACGTTGGTTTACATATTTTATCCTCACATTGTCCAAAGACAATTATGGTTAAGAAGAGGTTGCCAACACCCCCCATACTCACTCATGCTAAGAAATACATTGTTTGTGCTGACTGCCTAAAATATTGGAACCGTGTCTCTTGATGCAACCTCCTCACTATCTGCTTTTACAGTAAAATGAGTAGGAAAAGACCTTAAGTTGTCATGGGGGAAAGTTAACATGTAACATCCAGTTTGACAATCTCTTACTTTGTTTTGCAAAAATAAAACTTGTCTATGCCTGAACTACTCCTCAAAACATTACTTACACACATTGAATTGTTGAATCATGTCACATCTCCTTACCCAACATCGACTGCAAATACCCCAGCAAAGTACCACAACTATATTGTTTTTTGTGTATAACTATAATGCCCTTGTTTCCAGAGTGTACAAATCCTCACTTAAATATTTTTATGATTGATTTGTCTACTTTTTTAAAGGATTTTTTTTCTTTCCCATAGTCTGAATCGAGCTCAAGTTTCATATGGTAGTTTATGATAAGATGATTGTAGCAGCTCTTTTATGTGCATTTTCAATTTGCGCATATTACAACTGGAGTAGAAAAACAAAAAGATGTGTGAAAAAGGTCATTAATGCATGCTTTCAGTCATCAGATCCACCATTTAAATTAAATGCATTATTAAACTCTGCACCTGTTGTTTCCATGAAACAGGTTTCCTGTGTTTTCTTATTGTATTATGGATTTTTAGTGTGTTGAATTGCCTGTTTTTTTATCTTCTGATTTGCAAATATAAATGTACATTTTATCTGATTTTGGCATATTATTAAAGCTAAAAACAAACTTTACCTTAGTTATAGTAAACAGAATCCTAACTACTTCAGTTTCATTTACAGATATAGAGAATATCTGTAAATGAAACTGACCTACAGAACATTTTAATTTTCTGTGACTAACATGTGGGCTAATGAATATACCAAACAAACGTCCAAGTAAACGCCCATTTCTGACTAAACGAAACTTTAGAAAACACGCGGAAATGCCGTGAGCGACATGTCGCAGATCCGGCGCAGATGAGACCCGCGCTCGTGCAGTGTGCTTCAGAGGGAAGAGCTCGTGACCCGATGTGTACCGGTAAAGTGGAACCCCCATGTTACTGTTTTAAAGGACAGTTAAAGGTGTTGACATTAGACATTATGTACAGCACAACTAGGACTAAAACACACCATACGGACTGGAGCACCTATAGGGCAGGTTTGACACAGGGCAGTTTAGACCGCGTCTGTCTCGAATGTGTGTTTTATTTGTCTGACAGCTGCCTTTTCACCTGTAAATGCTACTGTTTGTGTGTTTTTTGTGCTGAAAACTCAGGAGCAAATGATGCTTCTGCGCAGTTAGTAAGCTAGTTAGCTAACTCGCTGCACTATCGATGCAATAACACGCTTTCTTGTGACACAGTGCGTTAACACAAGTATTTAACGTCTACCCAATTTATAAGAAAGACAACACTTATATTATTTAGTTAATATTTGTAATTTGTTGTCAATTGACAGCATCGCCTGGAACCCGGAAGTGACGATGTAGATAAAGATCGTTGTTTGAGAAGATGAATCACTCTGTAACTACTCTGATACTTGATTTGTTTCTGTAGAAGTTTTTCCACAGATAGAAATTTAATTTCTCTGTTTTGGTTCTTTGACTTCTTACATCACTTTAGTTCTGAATCTGTTATCTAATGCGTTCATTTTAGACCTGAATGATATGATCATTTTTGCAAAAAACATATATTTCTTTTGTACAAATCCCCCAGAAAGGTGTGATGTGTTTCTAGTTATTTATTAATACCTTGTGACCATAATGTTCCTTGGGTCTTTTAATAGTTGCTTTGTATAGGGCTATTCTGTGATTGTGGAGGCATGTGATGCAAGTCAAATATCAGCGTGGATACACAATAAAGCCGTATCTTATCTTTATTATGTGTATTACTTTGGTCTATAAACTGAAGAGTTTCAACAGGGAAACTGCCCCAAAAAACGGTGCCTACCAGAGGAGTAATTCTTAAAAAGGAGTAATCTAGTGGCATTACATGTACAAGCTCTGTAATTAAAATGTCACTGGACACGGAGTGAAGACAAACATGCATCCAACTTAAATAAATACTATCGAGTTCAGTTGCCCTTTGCACTCTGCGAAAACTAGGTCTACTTTAGTGAAATAACACGTGTAAATAGTCTCATAGGCAGGCTTTTAGGTATTTTTGTGATCTTCTTAGAGTGCAAAGGCTTTGTCAACATTTCATAAAGCCTTTGTTTTTGTTTCAGTGTAGTCAGACCTCTTCCTTTTCCCCATTTCTTTGACTGAAATGAACCTTTTAGTGGATGTTAAGAAGAATGAGCTGTGGGACTGAAGGGGGCCCTCTACATTGCAGAGGTTACATACAGTATATAGAGGTCAATTTGTTTACATGTTCGCTCTAAAGCAGTCCAAGTCAAATTGACAGTTTTTGTTCCTGGTAGCTGTTCTGCAGAGCTAAACCTGGTCTAAACCTGAGGGCAGTTGTGGTAAAACTGAAAGTGAAAGAAATTCAGCTTTTTGTCAGGCTTTAAGGTATTTTCGTCAAACATAATTTCTTCCATTGCAGAGTCCAGTGAAGTCTGAAGATGAAGTGCCCAGACTGTGGGCATGCCATTGTGGAGGAGAGAGCCAACTTCTGCAGTGCGTGTGGACTGAAGCTGACTCCCCAACCTGCAAACACACAAGGTAAGAGCATCCTTTATGGTTTAGTTTGATTTCATTTGAGTAATGGAAGTAAATAATAATAATAGCAATAATAATACATTTTATTTGTATGGCACATTTCATGGTAGTTAGAGACACTTTACTTAAAGCAGATAAAAACTGAAACCAAAAACATTAAAAATAGATTAAAAAGTGCAAAAGTTTGATAAGGGCATAAAATAACTCAAGAAGGACTATCTTATTGAGTTTGTTAGCTTTTCGCAACTAAATAAGTATCTAGTTGCTATTTACTGTTTAAGAGTGTTTGTTGGTTGTAATATTTGCTTGGGAAAAGAGACTAAAATCTCAGCTTAATTCAGTACCATATGCTCTTATATCAATTAGAACTTTACACACATCATCAGTCACCAAACATTTTAGGTACAGTGTAAGATATGAGCTGCAACTGAATGGTCCCTTTTTCTTAGGAAGGTTTCTAACTGAGTGAAATGACCGAATGTGCTTCAGCGCTTCATTTAATGTGTCCTTTTGTATAGGATGCATGATCTTTACCAAATCTCTCAATTCACTGCAGGCGCAACATTAATTGAGTGTTCATGAAAACAGACACATCCAAAGCATCATCATTACTTACTAACACGTTGCATGAGATGTTGCTTACAGTTAAACTGCACTAATTCATTTGGACTTTGCACTCAGTTGAAGCTGACTGAAATAAGATTCAAGAAGTAAGAGAAATGCACTATTGTAAATGAAGCGCAGAACAAAAAAAAAAAAAGCCCAAAGTGAAGCATGGCAAATACTGTCTTTGTGGCTGAACTGCAATAATGTGCACTCATCTGACAAATATTGTAATATCTGAAAATGTATCATTACTTTACTCTAAATGCAGGAAATCAGCCTAAACCCTTAGTAGCAGACTTGGAAAGTACAGCTGAGAAAGCATCAAGCAGCACAGGAGATGGTAAGGAGTCTGACAAATCCCCCAAACGACCCAGTGAGGACACCATGACCAAGAAGAAGGTAACGGTAACTTTTAATTCTGTGCCTTACTTATTCTCTTTATATTTATATCCATTTCTAATCTCAGTCAAATGTCTTTAAGGCAACTGGAAAAAACAGACTTCAACTTCATGAGAATCCAGCATAGCATACTTTTAAGTTGCTGTTTACACACAATGAATGTTACTGAAGGTTGAAATCTGATATTAGATGCAGGAGTTAAGTCAACATGACTTCATTCTTCTGTGTTAACACAGTATCATGATATTTTTGTGTATCTATTTTTATTCTGTTTATTAGGGGTGTAACAGTGCACTTGTTTGTACTGAACTGTTTTGGTTTGGTGCCTCCGATTCAATACGGTGTAAAGAATAAATACATGTAACCTATAGCCTACGTGAAGAATGCAAACACTCTGGAAGCATGGTGGCCACAAGCAAAACCCAGGTGCAAGGTTTCCTCTATATACATTCAGCAGGGGTAAAACTCTCAGCATTGCCAATAAAAACGCCAAAATCTGAAAAGAGAGGCACAGAAGCTGGGTCAGACATTGGAAGCATGTTCACTTTTACTCTCAGTTTTCGTTATGTTGCAGTTTTGTGGCACAAATGGGTCCACAGGTTCCTTTTATAGGAAAAAGGTTTTTATTTTTTAACACAGGTTGGCAAAAATCTTTTCTACTTCACCGTGCCGCTGCTTCAGTGTTACTGTGAGGTCATGTTCACAGCACCACAGGGAATACTAATCTTCTGTACCATTACACTCCTACTGTTTGTTCTGTTAAGTAGTGCAGTTTTAAAGTTGTTTTAACAGTATCTCTTCCCCCAATTTTTCATAGAAAAAAAGGAAGAAGAGGAATAAAAAGAAGAAAGATGGCAACATGTCATCAGACCACTCTGATGTGTCACTCATGTCGATGGGAGACAACCAGGAGAAGACGGCTCAGGGTGAAAGAGACTCTTCTGATGGAGAAAGCTCTGATAATGCAATGGATGAAACTCCAGGCGTGCTCCAAGGTGGGACCTCATCAGTGGAGAGCACACCTTCTCCTGCTAACACGACTGCTGCTGCTGAACCATCTGAAGACAAACAAGATGTTCAGAATGATAAACCTACTGCCACATTAAAGCCAAATGGAGAAGAGCAGCCTGTAGCAGCAGCAGGCGAACATATGGAAGGAGATAGCGATGCAACTAAACCAAGTCAGGATCAAAAATCCCAAAAAGCACAAGCTGAGGCTTCAAATCAGCCTCCTGTCTCAGAGCAAAGTAAGACCACAGCGCCACAGTCAGGCTCAGATAAAGGTCCCAAGAACAATAAATCAAATGATCAAAACACTGACAGGAAAGACCCGAAGAGCAGGAAAGACTCAGTCAATGCTAAACAGTCCAAAGGTGATGAAAACACAACCATGGACCCAAGTGTGAAACAGACAGAACAAACCAAAGAAAAGCAGAAAAATCAGCAGGAGCAGAAACAGAAGCAAACTGCACCAGCTGCGCAAAAGATGGTTTTTGGGCCAAATTCAGTACCAAAGGTAAAAATTACTAAGATATGAGGTCACTTTCATTTATATAATCAACAGTAATTATGAAATTATTTGTATTTATACAGAGGGTTAAATAGGGAAATCATTGCATTGGGTTTGATGTTTATGCACTAAAGTAATGTTAAAAAATATTTGTTCAGGCTCAAAGCACAGGCTCTAGTGTGGATCGACCAGTGGAACACATGGAGGCCCAGCAGTCAGCAGCCCCTCACACCTCTGACACCGACAGAGAAAATAACGACAACAAAAAAGACAACGCAGAACTGAACACTACAGGTGGCCACGCACCCAAAAGGTGATGCAGTTCTTTCTGATGGCTTTGCTAATTTAATTTTGATCCTTTACTTATGTTTAACATGTGCGCATTATAGTCATCATTTTTAATTTCTGCGTTTCAGGCCAACCAGCAACAAGACCATAGCTGCAAAAGACAGACTCACCATATATTTCCATGCGATTCTCTCAAAGGACTTCAAATTTGATCCAGAAGAAGATCGTATCTTCATCAGAGCTGGATCCTGCATTGGAACGTGGAAAGAGGATGCAGCTGAGCTGTCTGTGGCCAGGTACTCATTTCCTGAAACTCGCAGACCTTGGATTAAGTTTTAGTGTATGGTTATGCCAAACATCCAAATAAC
Source organism: Maxillicosta whitleyi (assembly GCA_029822895.1). Classification (NCBI taxonomy): domain Eukaryota; kingdom Metazoa; phylum Chordata; class Actinopteri; order Perciformes; family Neosebastidae; genus Maxillicosta; species Maxillicosta whitleyi. The sequence goes on from JAPSES010012248.1 coordinate 15,815, forward strand.
CCAAACAACTCAGTTTTTAATTGGAAAAAAATACAACTTGTGGATGGTTGCTTCCTTGTTAAAATTAGATGGAAGACAAGAAAAAATTACACTGTTTTTCCACTTTTGTTCATGAAAAACATTTTACTTTCTAGGAAAATACTGTTATCAAATAGACTTTTGTCTACATGCAAAAAAATGTCAGACTGTTCCCTCTAGTGGTGTTGAAGGAGATTTGTTTTTTGCTCTTTTTGTCTTAATCCTAATCCTGAAATATACCCACTGACTTTAAACACACGCATTCGAAACTATTTTTTTTTTCTAGGTCATATTCTACAGTGTGTCATGATTAAATGACTTTATTCACAGCAAACAAATCTGTACTCAGTTTGATACACAATCCAGTAATGTCTTTAAATCAATCAGAAGTCAATATGTTGATGTTGTTTTTGTTGTTGCCTATAAAACAGCAGGTGAAAACACTAATCATCAGTAGTCATAATGCCACTCTTGTATGTAAACCACTCTGAACAGGCCATCAGTATGCTACTAACAGGGTGTACACAGGCAGCTGGAGGAAGGCATTTTCAAGCTCTGTATCACACTATATCAAGACTAAATAGAAGCTGTTGACAGACTGGCAGCATCAGGGATCCACCCACATGTTCCAGCTCCTATTCAGGACTTTCTCATCCATCTGGCAAATCTCCAGTACAGGGTGTTGTCACCTGCTATGACAGTAGTGGAAACTCACACTGTCAATGTTTGTGCCATTGATTGGAGGTGTCATACAGAATTCTGATCCCATGGAAATCTGACCCCACTTTTCTAGTATGGACTACTGACCCATCCCATAGAATTATGACCCCCAATATGAATTTGTACTGTATGTTAATAAAAGTGTTCTAATATATTTCTACGTCATATAAAGCTTAAATATATGTATATAATTTGCCATTTTGACCAGAAACGGCTAAATTCATTCATATAGCCATTGAGGTAAATAATCTGTGTTAATTTCACAGACATGAAATATACCCTAAATTATGAAAAAAAAAAATTGGGGAAAAATAGTTTTTTGCATTTATTTTCTAATTGAATATATTGATTTAGTAATATTTGTAACAAAAACACTGAATGGGTGAAAACAGATTGCAGTAAAGGTTATGAGATTTGAATCAGTAACAGATTTCTGAGTCAGTAACAGATGTTGATCACAGATTTTCAAATATAACGTGAGAAGGAGTTTACATGTAGGTGTTTTTTTTTTTTTTTTTTTTTTTTTTAAACAGATATTTTTCTCTGTATTTATGCCTATCGTCTACATGACAATGATGGGCACACGCACGGAAAACGAAGGTTTCTAAAAACTGTGTCCAACGTGGAGATTTCGGCAAATTTCCATTTTCGTGTTCGTGTATAATCAGGGAAATGAAGATCTGGGATGGATGTGACAATTTTCAAAGACCGCTCTGAACAGAAGTAAACCATGACTTAATTTGCCTTTCACTGAACTAGACAGAACAGATAAAGGACTGATATAAGGACAAAATATGAACTATGAAGATGTGGAAACTCCTCATAAAAGCCTTTATTCTACACACATTAAATACACAAAGATCCTTTTTTAACGGTCTGTGTTTATATACATCTTACACTTTTTTTTTTTTTTTACAAATGATCTGGTTTATTGGAGGTGGGTCTTTTTTCCATAAAGGGAGGTCAGAATTCTATAATAGAAAACTGAGCCGCGGCTGACTTCTTCTCCATGGGGATCTCTTTTCTATCTGACAGGTCATACGTGATTCTGACTGTAATTACAGGGTTATTACATACAACGTACAACCAACTGTCTTGATTTATTGGTTTATTATTACTCAACACACATTTGTATAAAATTCTACTTTTTGTTCCTGATCTACACATTGCAGTTTCAGACTGATCATTGAATGTGTATTTTTAATATTTTATTGTATAAACTTTGGAGCTTGTTCTATAAGGGTTTACCCACTGTTCTTACCACTATTTTGTTTATGTAAATACATAGTGTCCATTCTTTAGTCAACTTCAGGTCAGTCTGTCTAATTCTGTGGCTTGCAACAGAGACAGCCACAGAGGTTTTTTCACTGTCTTTTCCTTTTTTCACAGGAATCTTGGGGAGCACGGTTTTCTGGTTAATGGCAGTTTGGTAACAACAAAAGATGATGCTCATTCTGTGTCAATCCCATACAAATATGTTGTCTACAGGAGTAAAAAAAGCAAATATGAGTATGAGTACATATACAAAATGGATTCATCAAATGAAACTACCAATAGATGTTTGTTTGTGAAACCCCACCTCCTAAATGAAGATGGTAAATTGAACTTTTCCTCACCTAGACAGTGCTTAACAAATGTATTATTCCACCACCACCCAGTATAAGGTGTTTTCTACTGCTGCCATAATTGTTTCTGTTTGCCTAAATGTCTTTTTATGTTTCTATAATGGTTAATCCATCAATATATGCAATATCTTTTTTTTTTTTAAATCAAAACCATATCTTCAATTCTAAAATATAACTATTGTTGCTAGCCACACATTTCAAGTTTGTTTTCCAAAAATGCAAAGGGAAATGCAGCAGCAAATTACAATTTTTTTAATGAAGTTGGACAGTTCCAGTTATTATCTTTCATTCCTGTGTAAAACTACATAAAAACAATGGCAGCAAGAATGAAAACTGTTATCTGCACCAAAGGTGGACACACTAAATATGGACATTTTTGATTATAACTTGTCAACAAGGACTACCTTGTTATTCCAATTGGTCATTTTCTTAATGAATAACAATGAAATTGTTAATTTGAAACAAGTTTTTGATAAACTATGAAGTTATTTATGTTTTTTTGTTTTCATGATAGGTGGTCTAATACATTTGTTAAGCACAATAGTTATTTTCCTCCTTGCTGCTCAAAAGTTTTGACATTAAACTGTTGTTGTGTTTTTCTGTTGAAGGAGACTGGCATCAGTATGATGACATCATTTGTGCAGAGCCTTCAAAGAACATTCTAAAACGTCTCTTTTGGCCCGACCAAAAGAAGAATCTGATTCAAGGCAGACAGATTGCAGGAAATATAATGCTGGAGACCATATTTGATCTTCTCAGAGACTGGAATAGTACTAACTTGAAGAGTTTTCTGATCCAGCTGAATCAGTTCTTTCAGATTTATGAGGAGCCCTTTGTGTATGAGGGCAGACAAAAGAAGTGGTACTCCTTAGACTATGGAAAAGAGGACGTAAGTTCACAATTTATACTAAATATTGTCGCACTTAGCCTGAAACACCCAGGTAATATAATCTTACATTGGTATTGTTTCTTTGTTGGATGCTCCAGGTGCAACGAATGCTAAAGCAGTTCATGCTGATGAACGTAATTCCTCAGTTACTAAGTGATGGAGATGGAAAGAGCCTCTACATCCAGGATCCCATAAGGGCAGCTCTGATTATGCTCTTTGTTTGTACACGGCACGGTATCAAACTAGAGAATGGTGAGCTGAACCGGCTCTGCAGCACACTGTGCTTTCCCAAACTAAACAAAGAAGAGTTCCTCCAGTACTGGACCCAGTTGTCTCAGGATGTCTGTAATCTCCCAAAGTAGGTACCTTTGCATTTTTAAAAGAATCCAGTGATGAAATGCTGAACATCAGAATAATTTAAAACCAGTTATGACTGATCAAGTTATGAGTTGAAACTAACTTATATTCTGATTTATGCCACAGTCTGACAGACAAGTTGATGTCATTGATAAATTTTGTGAAAAAGTGGGGAATGCCACGATGGATTCTGGTTTTACCCCTCCTCCACCTTGTCAAGGGTGCCACTAAGCCCTTTGAGGCACCAACCTCTGCAAAGTACGGCATATACTGGGCAGGTTTACAAGGCGTTGACAATTTGAACTCTACATACACGAGCAGTCAAGACAGGAAGTAAGAGTCGCCCTCATCTTGCCAAAGTTATCTACAGATCTCCTGTGCATGACACTAGGATGGGTGGATATTGATATAAATATATGTATCTCTGTCTTTAGGGCTTTGGTGAATCTGATGAAAAAATACAGTTACTTGTTGGAAATGGATCCACTTATGCTGCGGTCCTGCTTGTACCTCATGCCCATTGACGATTTGATGGAGTGCAGCATGAACATAAATGCTAAGCTTCTGGACATGCTTCAGGTTTTTACACATAAGACTCCCCAGGACATCACCTACAGTAACTTCCAGGTTGGTGTAAACACATCAGTTCACCTTACAGAATGTGTAAAAGGCAGTTACTGTCTATTACTTCAGTGTGATATGAATTGTGTACAGATAACACACCACTTTTAATTGGCATGTTATGTGTACACATAAGCTTTCTTCATGTATGTTCATGCCTTGTCAAATGCCACACAATTAGCAGGCAGGGGGTTAGGGTTAGGCCTAGCTATGGATATGTAAACTGGAGATCTTGCAGTACATTGACAAATGGCCTTGAATATCACATGAATATACATATAGCACGCCAAATGCCATAAGAACTGAACTCAACATGATTTAATGAGATCAGTCTGATTACTTTGTGTGATAAGTTTTAATTGTCTAATACAAGCATCATAATATGGATCTGCAAGTGAACACCTGTGTTTCAAGTATACAGGGACAGGTTGCACCAGCTGGTCTTCACTACTAAGGTGGTCTTTGCTATGACCAGTCTTTAGAACTGACTTAATGACTTTATACCTAGTCTTACCTTAGTGATGTTTATTCATGTGAATGTCTGGATCGATAGTTTTCCAAGGTTACATTGTTTAAAGTCTTCATACTATATCCCTATTTTCTGTTATTGACAGAAATTAGATTAAAAAAAAAAAGTAAAGGCAATTTCACTTGCACTGTAGTTCAAAAATTTAGTATTTTATTAAGGTATTTGTGACATTTTCTCTTTTTTCAGTTTTACTCAGTTGCATTTTTACATGAACATAAAACTTAAAATTATCCCTGTTGGCTAACTTTGACTCATTTACAGTTTATAGTATTTGTAGTGATTAATAAGCTGTCTTTGTCAAATAAAACAAATACAAATATACCATCATACAGACTGTATAAGAAGAAATTGGCAAACAGTGGTAAAGAATTACAATGAGAAACGTGCCATCTGAAAGAAACACCAGAGACATGAATAAGAGCTGATTAGTTGCATACTGAGGATGTGGTGGCTCAGTTCCAGCGACTCCCTGCGGATGATCTGAGAGGCAGTGAAGTTGTACACATGGGTCACATCTCCACACTGTTGGTGCACTGTTTGTAAAAGCAACAATAATTTAAAATACAATGAAATACAGCGATCTTCACAACAGTTGACATATCTGTGTTGTAGTCTGATAAATGGCAAATCTGCTTATAGCTCCTCATTTAGACAAAAATCAGCACTATGTCAGTGTAATATATAAACTCAGTGTTTATTAACTGTTCCATTTATGATGTTAAATTAAATACGCCTGTGTGTTGACGCATAGTTCTAGCCTGGGGCTAACAAGAGGATGGGTTAACAACTAGTATATGTTGTATGCATTTTTGTTTTTAGTAATACAGTATTAATGGTGTATTATTTCACCCAACTCAAACCCATCCACCTAATTGTGATGTTGATTGTCATGGCCTGGTCTCTCTCAGTGCCTTTGCTCCTAATAACTGTTTTTTATTTAAAGTTACTCATTGTAAGGTCTATATGGTAACTATTTGCTAAATAACTGATACTCACTACAATATTTGACTTTAGAACTGACTTGACTCAAGACCAGGTGTAAGTTGCAATTGGCCCCAGACATATTGTCTATTGTCTAGTAACTTAAAAATACACACCAGCTAAAAGTGAATCATTTTGTTGTTTTTTTATTCTGTTTTGCAGGTGGTATCTGACATAATCTCACACATCCAGAGCAACCTCATTGAAGAAAAATACAGGTGATTTGTTCATAGATTTTCAAAAGCCTAGTCATCTTGTTTCTGTGTCGATCATTTGACATTTATGTAGCTTACTTCATCATAAATGTGTTATATTCTGCGACAGTCTGAAGTTGCACTCTTGTCCTCTTTCATTGTGGCAGTTGTGTTACTGAGGCTTATAGGAAAGAGTGCCTTGCAACAGCTGTAAAACTCCTGGAGAAGATCTGCAAAGGAGTCAAACCAGGGACGAGTAGCCAGAATCACCCTGATATTCCTGTAGCGTGCATGAATCTGGTTGCATCAGTCTTAGACATTGTTCTATGCAACCAGCAACAGGTATGTGGAGTAAATCACAAGGAATTAGAAAGATTTAAGTTCAAGTTATTTGAAATGCAAATTCTCTTTAGGAGACTGCAGAAGGGGAAAGGGAGCAGCGGTATGCTAGAGACTTGGTCTCTGAATCGCTGAAAATTATTAGAGGCTGGATTAGTCGCTCTTTCATCAATCGACTCCTTAACAGAGGAGTGGCCTCCCTGATCTATGGTCAGGGCACAGTAGAGATCGAAGTGAGTATTTATTTTGTTTGTTGTTTATTTTAAATTTTGAAAATTTAGGTGTATGTTCCGATGCTTTCATTATTTAAGATTCAATAACTCCTTTTGATGGATTTATTTTACAGATCTGGAATAACGTGATCTCAATCCAATTCAAAGATGAACAGTGCACAAAAGAGTGGAGACAGACCTTAACCATGGATTTTGAGGGCAAGTTCAAACAGGTAATTGGGATGCATCTTTTGCTAATTTTGGTTACTTTGTGTCTTGTTTGTAAATTATATTTTTCACAGTGCTTATTGTATGTGACTTCAGGAGTCTGCCGTGGATCAAATTGAATTCTACTGCACAAAAATAGAGGACCTCAGTCAGTCCCATCCACATGTTGCCTCTATTATTGAGAGGTGTGCACTTGAGGCTGTTACATCTTTGTGCCAGGTATCAGGACTTATATCAGCTTCAACAAACAATTAGATTTTATGGTGGCCAAAGGCTACAGGACTACTAATAAAATAAAACTGTGAACTATTATTTGTCTTATCCACAGACCAAATCTGAAGGAAAACTGTTTGAGAGGTTAAAAATAAATTGGAAGTTTGGAAAACTCATCTCAGCAATTATCCAGAAGTCCTGGCCAAGGGACAGTCAAGGAAATTATCAGGAGGATGAAGAAGTGGTCCTCCAGTACCTCCTCTCCTGGACTGCTGCCAAAGACATTTTTCAACTACATGGTATCTCATAAGAGCAAAATACTTTAGATGGAAATGCTGTTGTTGATGTGTCTGTATGTCTTAGGTGATAGATATGGTTTTATATATAAGGGAAGAACATAAAGATGTGTGTCATTTCAGGTGCGGAAGAAATGGTGATTGACAAGCTCTCAGTGGAAGCGCGTGACAGACTTGCAATCGCCATATCTTCATTCACAGCCGTTAACGATCAGCTGGTCCGTGGAAACATTAAGATCAGTCTGCTCAAGGTGGTTCTGGAAAGGAGCGATGCCTTCTTAGATCTACTAAAAATCGGTAATAAGCTTCTGCTTGTTGTTTTATGAAAATGCATGATCCTTAACCCATAAACATTTCTTCTAACACCCTGTGAATTTGATATGAACAGATTGCCTCTCTGAAAAAGAGCAATACAAAGACCAGAACAAAATGAGAAGGCTGATAAAGTGCAGGAAAGATGAAGTGGAAGCTGTTTACCATGAGAAGGACTTGGTTGACATCTTCTTAACAATGAGCCGTAAGCTGGAGGAGTTTCTAACAGGTATGTGGGTCAGAACAGTTTGATCAGTTTGGTTATGACCATGTAAAATGTCTTATTGTGTAACATATGCATTTTTATTATTCATGATAGTTGATGTTGCTGGCATGGAAGAAAGACAGCAGGTCAACATTGAGGTCATGGCTCTAAATGATTTCATGGAGGTTCACCCGTTAGATGAAATACCCTCCTCATGGGCTGGTGTTGTCACCTACTTCAAGCTGGATGACAAAATACGAAAGATGGCAGAGGCTCTGTACACGTTTAGAGACAGTCATATATTCAATCTGTGCTGGGAGAAACAGGCAAGACTTTTTGCCAGTGAAGAAATGCTTGAAGAGGATCCCGATATGCAGGAAGTAGTGAATGTCATGGCATCACCAGAAGTGATACATGATGAGATTTTCATACAGTGCTTTAAAGAGTACAGTAACATCTACACTCGTCTGAAGAACGGCAGCATAAGGCTTGAGGAGGTCAACCAGCTGTTCAAGGATTTCAATGGAAAGTATGAAAAATTAGCACATGACATGGACATTATGTGTAGAGTTGATAAGTCGATTGAGAAACAGTGGATCCACAGCCGGGTTAAACAGATCGAGCAGTATCATGAGCTTCATCTGGCAGTGGCTTCAGCTGACATCATCATGATGGTCAAGGACACCCTTTGTCTTAAAGGTGACTTTAAGGTTCTGGAGACACTCACCGAAGTAGTAAGTAATCAAGACTCTAAATCAGTTCCTACTCAACCAGTCTGAATTCAGTAATAGTATTTTGAAGAAACCTTTTACATGTGCATTTATGTTGAAGGGCAATGTAGACATAAGGTTTATTTTTAATTGTATTTATTTATTTTTAATATAGAATCAGGCAGCCTTTCAGAAAGAGCAGCTCAATCGGATTGACAATGATTTAATGCAAGCGAAGAAAGATCTGGCGGACATAACTGAGCGTCGCAGGCATTGTCTTCATGAGCTGGGACTCCGAGGGCACTTTGTGAAATGGGTTAAGGATGCACTTGAAGGTAAGAGTAAGAATTGTAGAAAAATGGTAAACGGTAACGAGGATGGTGAATAAGTTAACACTGTATGATTTCAGTAATATCTCCTGCTGCAATGGTACCACTATATTTATAAGTTCATTCACCTGTGCTGTATGTTTTACTTTTTTTTTTTTTGCAGATATCAATGAATTAAAGGTGTTTGTTGACTTGGCATCCATTTCTGCTGGAGAGAACGACATGGATGTAGATCGGGTTGCTTGCTTCCATGATGCTGTTCTCGGCTACTCCTGCATGCTTTATGAGCTCAAGCCAGATTCAGATTTTCACACTTTCAAGGAGGTGCTCCAGAAGCTTTGGAGAGCTTTAGAGAACGACAGCAACCTGCCTAATAAACTGGTAGGACTACACTTATTCAGTACTAAAAATTACTCATAGTGATAACAATTCAGAAGTCGTGGGTGATTGATTGTTGTTGTTTACATTGAATTTATGAGTGATTTATAGTCTATGGCCAAATGAGAAACAAATGAACAATTGTTCCATTTTGAGAGGTCTGTCTTGTTTTGTAGCGGGACAGTGCACGTCATCTGGAGTGGCTGAAGACTGTGAAGGAGAGTCATGGATCAGTAGAACTGTCATCTCTCTCTTTAGCCTCATCTATCAACAATAAGGGAATCTACCTGATCAGTGCACAAAATGTCAAAAAGGTGAATAACAAAACATTTTTCTTAGAAAACACAGAGGGTCTTTGGTCCTGAAAAATAATTAATAAAAATGCTTGTCTGTTTGTCAATCCAGCTCAGTCTTGCCACAGCCTTAAAGCTCCAGATTCCAGAGGAGCATGATGATGGCCGACAGATGCGCAGCTATTCTCTTGAGGACTTGCGAGAACTGCAGAACAAACTCATGCTGATGTCTGGAAAAGGGGATCAAGGACAAAATGAAGTCGAGCACTTTGCAGAGGTATTGTTTACATTTTTTTCAACAATACTTGTAGGATGTTTATTTAGGTGTGCTGCACCATTACTGGTTCTACCAAATAATTTACTTGGCAAATATCTTGTTATGTTGGATATAGGTTCTCTGAGTTTCAAGGCATCTTCTATCAGTCTTTCTTAAACAAAATGCCTCCACATTAAACAGCTATAACTGTGAATTGGCATCAGACCAATTAAAACAACCAATCAGAATTCTTGACTTTCAGATAATTCCTGAAATTATTGTGCAAAGAGCAGTAATACACAATTAAATTAAATTAAAACTTGCCCTTTTCTGTAATTCTGCATTTTGTCTACCACTGCAAATATGGTTAAAACTTTTAAACATGGTAATTTCAATAAACAGCATAATGAAGAGAAAACACAGTAACAAATTGGTGACTTCAGAGCAAATTAATTTGTCCTAAAATCCAATCAAGTTGCAATAAAACTGAGCATAAAAGTCAGTGACAACACCTGAATACCATTGTTTTTCAGTTACTGGAAAGATGGAAGAAGTTATTTCACCCTGCTCTGTTTTTTTTATCATGATAAAGTGGAAAATGACAGCATATTTGTGGTTTCTTTTTTTTTTCCAGGTGTTTGACAGTGTTCAGAGACTAGCCGATGCATTTATCGCCCTCCACACTGCCGGTAATCCTCTATTCAGACACTGGGAAGCCCAAATCAGCTGTAGCATCAACAGTATAGAACCCAGTATTATGATGGACTTCAACCTGGGCGGTGTTCTCAGTGCTGTTATTGTAGAAGGTAGAGTAGAAGAACAGCTTCCTGAGCTATGTAGGAAAATGGAGAAATGCCTGGAGTACTGGATGAATTTTGTGGACAAACAGAGATCCCAGTATTACTATCTGAATTACTATACAGCTGAACAAATTGTTCACTTGTGCAGTAAACTGTCTCAACAAAATGTGACCAGTGTGGATGACCAAGCTCTCATGATGCTTTCATTCATCAAGCCAGACTGCACAACCTCTGACTTGAGGCATGTGTGGCATGCTCTCCAGTATGAAATGCTCACAAAAGCAGAAGAAAAAAATGACAACCTTGAGTTTCAGACGTTTACAGGTGGTCCACTAAGTGAGCAGGTAGACTTGGACTTTACCAGCGAACTGGATACTCTACGACTTCTCGTAGAAGATGCTAGTGGGTTACAGAAATTTGATCTGATATGGAATGCTTACATGAAAGATATGAAGGGTTTTCTTCCACACATTCTTGATGTAAAAACTCTGGGAAGACTGTTGGAAATCCTAGCAAACAAAGATGAGGAAAGTGAAGATGAGAGTGAAGAAGACATTTCCGAGCTGACCACAGCGAAGTACCTGCAGAGACAGCTACCTAATGGACTGGTTATCGGGAATCCAAACCTCATTGTTTGTCCACATGATGAAGTCCTGACATCTTGCATCTCAGTTTACATGAGCAGTGAAAATGAGGCACTTCCAACCTATGATGAAGTCCTTTTGTGCAGCGCCACAACACCATACGAACAGGTCGAACTTTTCCTCAGACGCTGTCTTAGCACAGGCTACAGAGGACAGAAGATTTACTCTCTGCTGTACGGGGATCTGCTTAGTTATGATGTAAGCTCGAGAGTAGAGACCTTTTTTCAGCGAATGAAAATGCAGAGTAGAAAGGACTACAGGCTTGTTATCATTTGCAGCTCAGAAAGAGAGCATGCTTACCTTCCCTCAGCATTCAGCAAGTACAAGCTGCACATGGTTCCCCAGGAGGCGCTGGTGAGGATTCAGAATTACCTGCACAGTCACTATGCTGTTCCAGAAGACCAGTGTAGTGCTGCAGCTGCATTCAAAGATCGGCTGTGTGTTGGAATTGTCTCCTCCAAGAGGGCTGGTGTTGGTGGGTACTCATCTAAAGCTTTTTCCAGTTGTCAACTACAGTGACTGTGATTATGTTGACAGGTGAATACCTTTTTTTTTTTTTTTTAGGTAAATCCCTCTACATTAAAAGGTTGTATGAAAAACTGAAGTGTTCAACCAAAAAGCCCTCAGTGATGAAGTGCATCCGCTTAATTGAACCTCACGTTGATGAGAGTGTCATCCTTCAGTCTCTCATAAACAGCCACAAGAAGAAAGAACTCATAATATTCCATTTTGACATCACATCATCGGTAAGGTTCAGTTTAAGTTAAGACATTAATGCTTAGTTTTCAGTAATTTCACTTAAGGATAAATCATATCTCATGGCTTTTATATGGTTTAACAGGTGCAGAAAGGCCTCCATGAGTTTCTGTTCAAACTGTTGATTCTGCGGTATCTAATGGACTCGGAGGGAAGAGTGTGGAAGTGCAATGACAAACAGCTGTACCTGGTAGAGATTTTGGAACCAACTTCCAAGCTAACCAAAAATGCCTTACGGCAGGTAGGACTCTGTGCTTTGAATTCTGCACTTATTTTCATCCACTTTCATTATATTCACTATGTTTTGTTTTATTTATGTTTTGTTTAGGTGGAAAATAGCTGCTTCACAGATGTGTTCCCAAATATTTTCTGCCGACCACCTAAAGAAGTACTGATGATAGAGACACAGAAGCAAGAAGATCCTACTATCATTAACGATGAAGACCCACTCATGGATGATGTAGAATTCAGGAGTGCTGCCTTTCAACGGCCCTACCAGTATCTCAAACGGTTCCATAACCACATTGATCTAGATACGTTTACATACAATGGTGTTGAAGGGTCACATGTGGAATGTCTTCAGATGCTTCTCATGCACTGTGGAATTATGGACCCGTCGTGGGCAGAACTAAGGAACTTTGCATGGTTCCTAAACCTCCAGCTACAAAACTGTGAGACATCTGTGTTTTGTGATGCCACATTTACTGGAGACACTCTAACTGGATTCAAAACCTTTGTGGTGGACTTCATGATTCTGATGGCAAAGGACTTTGCCACTCCATCACTCAGCATCTCTGACCAGAGTCCTGGAAAGCTGCAGATGGACCTGACTGGTGTCAGTGATGAAGACTTGGCACCTTTTCTGATTAGGAAGAGGTGGGAAACAGAACCACATCCGTACATCTTCTTTAATGATGACAATGTTTCCATGACCTTCATTGGTTTCCATCTTCAGCCTAATGAGCATGACTTTGTTGATGCCATTGAACCCAACTCTGGAAAAGTGATCAAAAAGAATGTCATGACTCGAGCATTATATGAAGCCTTAAAGCTACAAAGAGTGCCTTTTAACATCAACTTTGATCAACTTCCAAGAGGTGAGAAAATAGAGCGAATCTGCAATGTTCTCGGTATCCAGTGGCCTCTTGACCCCGATGAAACATACGAGCTGACAACTGACAACATACTGAAGATGCTTGCGATCCATATGCGGTTCCGGTGTGGCATCCCTGTCATTATCATGGGAGAAACTGGGTGCGGTAAGACGAGGCTCATCAAGTTTCTTTGTGAGTTGCGGAGAAGTGGAGTGTCTACTGAAAACTTGAAACTTGTCAAGGTGCATGGAGGGACGACATCAGACATGATTTACACCAAAGTCAGAGAAGCAGAAACCATAGCTTCTATTAACAAACAAGACTATGGGTTTGACTCTGTTCTCTTCTTTGATGAAGCCAACACCACTGAGGCCATCAGCAGTATTAAGGAAGTCCTCTGTGACAGGACCGTCAAAGGGGAAAGTTTAACACCCCACTGTGGATTGCAGATCATTGCTGCATGCAACCCTTACCGCAAACATACAGATGAGATGATTCAGAGGTTAGAATCTGCTGGTCTTGGATACAGAGTTCGAGCTGAAGAAACAGATGAAAAGCTCGGATCCATCCCTCTTCGGCAGTTAGTGTACAGAGTTCAAGCCTTGCCACCAAGCATGATCCCACTGGTGTGGGACTTTGGACAGTTAAATGACCATACAGAGAGAATATACATTCAGCAGATTGTGCAAAGAGTGATGGAAAACAAAGAAATACATCAAAATTACATCAGGTTAATCACCGATGTCCTCTCAGCATCACAAAAGTACATGAGAACAAGGAAAGACGAATGCAGCTTTGTCAGCCTCAGAGATGTGGAACGCTGCATGCAGGCTTTTGTGTGGTTCTTTGACAACCATGCCATGTTTTTTGAAGAGCTTGAAGAATTTGAGAATAATCAACATGCTGAGAGAAACGAAAGGCATCCCAGAGACTGTGAAGTCAGAGATCCTGTGATATGGTCTTTAGTCATGGCTGTAGGAGTGTGCTACCATGCTTGCCTTGAGAATAAGGACAAGTATAGGCAGAAAATAGCTAAATTCCTCCCACAGTCATACAGTCCAGCAAAGGTAACTCAAGAAATCTCACTAATGCAAGATTTGCTTCTGAGCGGCGTTCCAATGGGAGACACAATCGCAAGAAACAATGCCCTTAAAGAGAACGTCTTCATGATGGTGCTCTGCATCGAGCTAAGGATCCCTCTCTTCCTCGTTGGAAAACCTGGAAGTTCAAAATCTCTGTCTAAAACCCTTGTGGCAGATGCAATGCAAGGCCAGGCTGCTCATTCCGACCTTTACAAAAGGCTTAAACAGATCCATTTGGTCTCCTTCCAGTGTAGTCCTCACTCAACACCAGAGGGCATCATTAATACATTCAAGCAGTGTGGACGCTTCCAAGAGGGGAAGAACCTGGATGAGTACATTTCAGTTGTGGTCCTTGATGAGATTGGTTTGGCAGAAGATTCCCCAAAGATGCCACTGAAAACTCTTCATCCACTGCTTGAGGAGGGATGCATTGATGATGAGCCACTACCTCACAAAAAAGTTGGATTCATTGGCATCTCCAACTGGGCTTTAGACCCTGCAAAAATGAACAGAGGGATTTTTGTCTCTCGTGGTGACCCTGATGAGAAGGAACTCATTGAGAGCGCCAAAGGCATATGCTCATCTGATGCAATGATTTTGGAGAAGGTCAGAGATGTCTTCCAGCCATTTGCAAGAGGCTACTTGAAAATCTGCCGCAAACAAGGCAAAGGGTTTTTTGGCTTACGAGACTATTACAGCCTGATTAAGATGATTTTTGCTGTAGCCAAAGCTGCTCAGCGGAAACCCAATGCAGAGGAAGTCGTCAAAGCAGTGTTGAGGAACTTCAGCGGCAAAGATGATGTGGATGCAGTTGATGTCTTTACAAAAAGACTGCAGATTACACCCAATTTGGAGACCATCAGTGCCATTGAGTTTGTGAAAGACAATATTCAGGCAGTCGGACAGGAGGAAGAATGCCGGTACTTGCTGGTGCTGACAAAAAACTATGCAGCTCTTCAAATCCTGCAGCAAAGCTTCTTCTCAGAAAGTGGCCAACCAGAAATTATCTTTGGCTCCAGCTTCCCAAAGGACCAAGAGTATACTCAAATCTGCCGCAACATTAACAGAGTGAAGATCTGCATGGAGACAGGCCAAACTGTTGTCCTTTTAAACCTGCAAAACCTTTATGAAAGTCTGTATGATGCCCTGAACCAGTACTATGTCTGTTTGGGTGGACAGAAGTATGTGGACCTTGGACTGGGAACCCATCGTGTCAAATGTAGGGTCCATCAGGATTTCCGCCTCATTGTCATTGAGGAAAGAGAGGTGGTCTACAAACAGTTCCCTATACCTCTCATCAACAGGCTGGAGAAGCACTACCTGGACATCCACACAGTTCTCAAGGCTGAGCAGAAGATGATGGTGAGTGAGTTGGAGAAATGGGTTGGACTGTTTGTGTCTTTCAGTGGTCAGCCAGCAACAGTGACCCAGGCATACAAGTACCGACCCGCAGATGTCTTCATTGGGTACCACTCTGACACATGTGCCTCAGTGGTTCTTCAAGTAACAGAAAATGACAAGAACCTTATGGAAGACTCAGATCCTGACAGGAGAATACTGGATCAGGCTAAACTCGTCCTCCTCAAATGCGCTACCCCAGACTCAGTGGTGCGCTTGGACTGCACCAGCCTTCCAAAAGTGGAGAGCGAACATCTGGCCAGATTCTACTTTGAAGAACAGAATAACAACTGTTTAGCAGACTACATACTTGCTCACACAAGGCAGGAAGTCCACGGCAGCTCCTTCACAGAGGTAACTCTGAAGTTGTCATGAAAAAGTTGTTTTACTTATGTCTGGTACATACAAATGTGTATTAATTGTAAGTCTGGTGAACACCTTTTTCTGGAATAACAGGTGACAACATTTTCAAGACTTTTGACGGCATCCGACTTGGAACCACTGGAGCACCTTTTGCAAAATGTTGACCTTCTGTCACTCCAACAGTTTGACACAGAGCACTCCTTCCTGAAAAAGATCAGGTTTGTGTCAAGGGTGTTTACTTATACGTACTTCTGATTTTACTTGTATAGGATACATGTCATGAAAAGATGCCCTGTGATGTCTTTACTATTTATTACTGTAATCCAAAGGTCTAATTAATTTATATATTATTATTTGGTGTAGGAACTTCCTCACAGCTAAAAATGGAAACATTAATGGACCCCAGATCAAGATCCTCATCATTCAGTGTGATTTTGATGAAGCCTCCCAGAGTGCCAATCTCATTGCATCTGCAAAGTAGGTTCATCACTTCATCTCACGTAAGTATAAGTGAAATTTCCCATATTGACTTTTTAATGTTCATTTTTAGGTACTCATCCATAAATGAAATCAATAAGATTTCTCAGGAGAACACTGGAGGCAAAGTGTTTGTCTACTTCATCACCAGACTGCCAAGAATGGAAGGAGGGACGTCTTATGTTGGCTTTCATGGAGGTAAGGCTTACAACTGTTTGATTAATTTGCTTATTATCAACAGTCTTTGACATGACATGTTAACTTCCACAGACCCCTGGAAATCTGTTCACATCGATGACCTCAGACGATCAAAAGATATCGTTTCAGACATCAAAGCTTTGCAAAACATGACAATCAGTCAAATGTTTGAAACAAAGATGAATCAGCCTGAAGGTAATTGATGAATAACTAATAGTATATGATGAGTTTTGTAGTGTAAAACCTCTCATTAAATGTTTAGGCAATGTTAAAATAACATAAATCTTTTTTTGCAGCAATGGTGGTGGATGATGAGTTATACATACATAATGAGCAAGAGGAGGAAAGTGTAAGTGATGCAAGATTTTCTTCACTATATTTTTGGTGTTTAACAATATTCTACAATACTATGGAAAAATCTTATGCTATCAATAGTTTTGTTATTTTGGTGAGATCATAATGTATGTATGATGTATGTATGTGTGACTTCACTTGTCTTGAACTCTTGCATTCTGCCGCTGCAGTAACTCCCTCCGTATCAAAGGTTAAGTGGTTATATTAGTATTTCTCTCTCCCTCTCTCTCTCTCTCTCTCTTCCCCCCTCCCTCTCTCTCCTTCTCTTTCTTTCTTTCTAGACTTTTAATGTGAATTTTACTGCACTGACCCTTTTTATTCACACATGACAGATGTTTCTTATTGTTTCATAGTAAAGTAACTGTGGCTTGTGCAAACTATGTAGTTTCTATTTTTTAGTTCTAGTTTTGCACAATATTTCCCTTGTGTTTTCCACTTGTATCTTAATGAACAGACTGAGAAATTGAGATTTTGTATACTGTAATTCTCTTCAAACAATATAGTTGAGGCAACTAAAACATGTGCATCATATGACCCTTAACACCAGGGAAATGCATGTTATTTTAAGATACCCGTCTTCCTGTTACAGGCTTGGGATAATGTTCTGGACACTACAGTACTTGTGCGAAGCTGTGTGCAGAATGCAGTGGGCATGCTGAGAGACCAGGTGGATAGTGGTTTCCGCGGTACCCGGAGGGTGGAGATCTTGTTGACTCTCCTTAATGACAGTGATGAAGTTAAAGGTAGCAACAAAAACATTCTTCAGCAGCTTTGTTTATAACAATAGTTGCAGTGCCCATGGATTTATCTGTTGTTGTTTTTTTCTAGGGGAATTTCTGCAAACTGTGAAGAAGCATCTTCATTCTCTGTTGGCAACTTGTGATGGAAACGCCTTATCCATCAAAAATAACTGGGTCATGAAGGAGGCGTCCAACATTGATGCCTTGCAAGAAGGAGGTACCTTCAGGTGAGCACTCCAGCTGAACCTTGACTATTTATTTCAAGTTTTTAAAGCATACTTAAGGTTTTCTCTGGTTCATGACAGGCAAACCTTATGGAAGCGTATTCAGGCAGTTGTTGTACCTGTCTTGGCTCAACTGGTCTCAGTCATCGACCGTGACCAAAACTTGGACATCTTACTTGATCCAGACTGTAGAGACTCTGTTAAAAGGCTGTGGTTAGACATCTTTGGTGATGATAAGCTGCTGAAAATCCCACAGCAAACACTGGGCCGCAAGTAAGTAGCAGCACTGTACTTTGTAACTAAACTCCTGAAAGTGAAATGATTTAAGGACCTGCAGACATTTTAAAAATTTTTTTTTCTTATGTTTATTCTGTGTGTTTTTGTCACAGCTCTGAGACGATAACAATTCTTGTACAGAACCACATGCCCCAAAACATGAGCCTCGGCTGCAGCATGCCTTTCAGTTGGAGGATCAAGGACTACCTGGAGGAGCTCTGGGTTCTTGCACTTGAGCAAGAAGGTAAGAAGGGCCTATTAGTGACTCTGCTGTGATGTTACCATATCTTTTTAATGCATTTGTAATGACAATAATCCTATACATATACTCAAAGGACAAACACAACATGAGTTTGAAGAGTTCTTTTGGAAGACACCTCTGGGACGATACATTCTGAAAGCAGACCAAGAAATGCAGTTGGAGCTTTTTCATCGCTACCTTCAGGATTTCATTTGCATGACAATGAATGTGACTGATACAGAACACCTGCAGGTTTTTATACTTTGATATTTGATGTCTTGTAATCTTGAATCACATCTGTGTGATGGTAAATTCATATGCTAATTCATGTATCTTGTGTTGGTAGCTTTTATCTGGGGCACTGAATTGCTGCGTCAATGAGCTGAAAATAAAACACAATGCCACAGATAAAGTGACATCTCTTCCATGGGTTCATACTGCATATCATGAGTTCAAGAATCGAATGCAGAACCTTTCCAGGATGATTTGCATTGAGCCTCGAGTCATTCAGGATCTTTTGAGGAATCCTAATGCCAGAGATGGGGTTGAATTGGTGAGTATAAATGTAACTGTAATGGTTGTTTGATTAAGAATGCAAACAAAATGTCTTCACTATAATATAATTCAATTTGGTTTATTCTTTACATGTTTATTTATAACAGGTTTTCAACTTTTATTTGCCATTGACGTGATATTTCCCTTGCCTTGTAGGTACTTGATGTGTACACTGCTTTTGCATGTGTGGAGTACCTGGAGGCCAAAGTTCTGAACACAGACGCCCAAAGACAAGCTTGGCTCAGGCAGGTCAAAAAACTCCAGGTTCCCATTGAGCTGATCTGCTCTGAGGACAGTGTGAGACACTACGGAGAGAGAAGCAAGGCGATTGTCCGCAGGGTCCAGTAAGACGAGCCAGAATTTTTCAGTTATTTCTTCAATAAACATGTTTTAAGCTAATAGTTATATACTCTATATGGTGACTTCAGGAAGATTTGTATGTTTTGTTTTTGTTAGAGCTGGATGGAATCGGATATTTTCACTCTCTCTGTTTGTGGAGCACATGCTGTTGGGCATTGAAGAAGTAGAGAAGAACCTAACACCTCTAGTTTTAGAGCATACACGACGACTTGACCAGGTTGGTCTGGTTTATTTGTGCTCACGTATTACTTGTGATTTACTCTAAAATGTAATCTAACCGAAATGTTTTTCCATTTTCAAAATATGCGACTAACTCTTCAAGATTCTGGAGAAAAACTCAGACCTGAAAACTCAGCAGTCATTTGAGGCGGTGATTCTTTTACTCAAAACCTGCAAAGATGGAGCAGTTGATCGCATCTTCAGGTAAGATTGAAATGTCTTTTGTTCAATATCAACATCTACCTATAATTTGTTACCACTATATACCTTCACACATTTACCTTTTAATCTACCAGGTTTGGATCTCTGTGCCCAGTGTGTATGGCAGATGCTCATGATCCACTCTGTCTGCCATGTCAACACATCTACTGTGTGAACTGCATCAGACAATGGCTGATCCCAGGTCAGATGTACTGTCCACTCTGCATGCAGCCAGTGGATGAAGATTTCCCCATAGTCCCCTCAGAGGCCATAAGGTTTGTAACTGCATGTTGATCTAATGAAAGGAGCAGATTTTTTAAATGACTTCAAACATGCCGTTGAACTGCTGTTATTCTTGATTTTTAGGATTCTGATCAACCAGCATGCTCAGTTCAGGAAGCGATGCAATGCTTTCTTTGTGGACTTGGTGTCTACTGTGTGCTTCAAGGATAACTCTCCTCCCTGTCCAGCAGTCATCCTTCATTTGCTGTCATTCCTCATGGTTGAAGCAGGCCCAGTACCCATTCTCAGAGGTGGGATGGTCTTTCCTACGTGGTCATTCTTATTCACAAATTTGTTGGTACCCTTCAATGAAACAGAAAAAGCTTAATTCTGATGTAACTTCCACAAAAGCAACAGTTTTGAATGTTACTCCAGAAACGTTGTATCTCATCAACATACATTTTAGTAAATTTCAGATAAGCTTTTTTATAATGGAGTACTCTTGGATCCTCTTCTACGGAACCTATTTTTGTCTAAATGGTGACAGATTTCCATGTCTGGACAGGTTGGCTACAGCCCCATGGATCTTATACTTTTTAATATTTGACACTGTAGTCACAGGAGTATCCAGCTGCTTGGAGATGGTCTTATAGCTGTTACTTTTTTTTTAGGATGGCTATCTACAACTGTCTTTCTGAGCTCTTCCCCAGCCCTTTGTTTTTTTTTCTTTCTCTGGTTCAGTGTACTGCATGCAATATCAAACTGTACAGTAGCATGTTCTTACCTTTTTAAAGAAGCTGATTGGCTGATAAAAATATTGAGGATACCTATTACACTATATATAGATTGGATTGTAATGATTCCTGATACTTTTAGGGGTACAAGGAAGTCTGTCCAAGTTATTTGATTTGATGTCTTAAAGTTAAACAGAAATTGATTTCTTTACACAGTTTTACACAGTCATATATGATAGGTATACAGGTATACAACGGACGATTGTGTTTTGTTTAATGATTTTTCAGGATAAATGAAGCATTGTTTTCAAGACCTGTAAGGTACCAACAAATTTGTCCATGTATGTATAAATCTTTTTTTTTTTTTTTAACATAATTTAATATGTAATTAATTTAATAAATGTAATATTTTTTTCCAGTTAATCGACAAGTTCTTACAAAGATTCTCTCTCCATTCGATGACTCTGTGGATAAAAACCCAGTGGTTCGCTCAGTAGTCCTCAAACTCCTGCTGAAGTACAGGTAAGTGTAAAGGTAATGTGTTGCATATGGAATATTAGTACATTCTTGTTTCAAATCTGTGTGAAAACTGCACTGTTTGTGAAGCTTCGATAAGGTTAAAGATTACCTGCAACAGCATCTGTTGGCAGTAGAGCAGAACAACATCTTGGAGGAAACGGACAAAACTGAACTCTACTCACTGTACATTAACTGCCTGGAGGTATGCCTATTTTCAGATTCTACCATGTATTTCCATAAAATAAAGCACTCTTAAAGTTAAATTGAATTAAATTAAAATACACAGATCATGTGTTTTAGCAGTGTCTTACATTTCACCTTTTTGTGGCTTTAGGATTCCATGTTTGAGAGGTTGCAGTTCAGATCCACTGCAGACCAGCAAGTGTGTCTGCAGAATGAAAGTGACTTCCTGACTGAGTACCTACCAACAGATGACCAGTCTCCTGAAACACCCACAGTGGAGTACCTGCAACAGGTAGCCAGAGTGCGGATGGATTTGGATATGGCTGCTGGCCTACTCACTGAAAAAATGACAGCCACAGGTCTGTAGTAATGAGTTATTTACTGCATTTTTGCACAATTTCACCCACTGAACACCCACTTAACTTTTATTTAAGTAGTAACAAGATTTCTATTAACTTCAAATTATTAAGCAAGAAATCTGGAGCTGAACATCAAACTAGCCATA
>JAPSES010012249.1:0-13996 GCA_029822895.1 Maxillicosta whitleyi
AATTTCATCAAAATCTGTCCATAACTTTTTGAGTTATGTTGCACACAAACAGACAAACAAACAAACGCCGGCAAAAACATAACCTCTTTGGCGGAGGTAATAATGTTCTTATGTTCCCGTATCCTTTCTCCATTTCCTTTCATATGAAACAGATATTTAAAGACTAACTTCCATAACCTATTTTCTAGGTTTACAAGTATTATTTTTCTTATTCCAGGGAACACTAAAACCAACAAGGTTTGTTTCCTGGTAAAAATATACCTGTAATCAGACTCTTAAATCTGGAATCAATGGCACTGTGGACGTGTCACCAGTTTATCATTGAATTATAATTTCTTTAGTACATACAATGTTTCAAACTGCAATGTAAAAGAAAATATGATTTAAATTACATTATTAAAGACCAAATTGTATTGTATTGTTAATTAATTGTTATTAATGTTCTTATTATTTAAACGACTGTCTGGTTGAAACCACAAAGTTGTTGATTTTTTGTATTTTCACAAATTTACAGCAAATAATCAACATTTTCAGCAGTATAACATTCCAAATTGCAGATGCTACTTTAAATAAAACCTAGTGTTACTTTTGTGTTACTTACCAAATGAATATTTCTCTCTATTTTACCTTTCTTATCTGATTTATTGTCCTCTGTATTTTGTGAATTTTTCTGAGAAAATCAAGTATTTTCCTATATTTAATTTACTGATTATATACATGTTCATAAAGGTTAAGATTGCTGTTGAGGGTTATTATATCACAAAGAGAGAAAATTGAAGAAAATGTGACTTTTTCAACAAAATATATCAATAACTGAACATAAACCCAGTGTTTCCATCCACTGTCATTGATTCAACTCTATGGGTTTTACTGGTGAATCAATATTATAGCAGGTGACAGTGTTTCCATGGTAACTACAGAGCCTCTGAACATCCAAATGGGTCATATCTGATGACAATGAAAAGATGATAAACTGTATTTTACACCAGTTATTGACATGTATTGATATGATTAATGAGTCAACAGGGATAAACATTTTACATAAGTTAATAGTTTTGGGTGCCAGAGGTTGTTTGGGACTTTATGGAT
This sequence comes from Maxillicosta whitleyi, assembly GCA_029822895.1. Classification (NCBI taxonomy): domain Eukaryota; kingdom Metazoa; phylum Chordata; class Actinopteri; order Perciformes; family Neosebastidae; genus Maxillicosta; species Maxillicosta whitleyi. The sequence goes on from JAPSES010012249.1 coordinate 1,090, forward strand.
TAAAATTGATGGTTATAATATCAAAAATAAAGAAAACTGAAAACTGTTTTTTTTTTTGTTTTTGTTTTTTGTGTGTGTGTTTTTTTGTTTTTTTTGTTTTTTTAGCAAAGGTATGAATAACTGAACATAAACCAAGTGTCTCAGCCCACTGTTATTTATCAGACTCTATGGGTTTAATGCTATAGAAGGTGAAAAAAAGCATTTTACACCAGTTATTTATTTACATGGATCAACAGGTATTAACGTTTTAGATCAGTAAATGCTTTTGGTTTATGGTGGATGTTTGAGACAGTGTTGTTTATTTGTTGTTTATGTGCAACTGTTACTATAAATGTGTCACGCAGGTGTGGCTGACCTGAGCCAGGGCTGGTTTAAAGGAATAATCCACTTAAGTTGTTAGATGGTTTTAAATGCCAGAAACGCGTCATTGGCACAGATACCATTCAGGATTGACAACTGTCAAGTTGTGGGGGGTGGGGGGGACTGAGGTAGAGAGCAGATAAGGACAGAGTGAATTTTTTTTATTTTGAAAATGTTTTTATAGTCAGAGGTGCATATTTGTTTTAAATGTGAACTGGACACATATTATGCTCACATGTTAAAGCATTATATATAATATTATAAGGTGGTTAGTTAATGATAATACACTTATTAAGTAATAATTTAAATTTACACTGCTCTATAAACAGATGGTCTGGTCCCAGTACAAAGATAGAGGGTTTAAATACTAATCTAGCAAAGTTCATAGTGTCTTATGTTCTTATGATTATGTGTCTGATACAAACGAAAACTAAATAAACTAAATACTGATGTTACATCAATATTCAGTTTTGTATTTTTTGTTCTTGTTTTTTTCTTTGTGTGTTGTTATTGCTGCTGTTGTTTATGTTATTGTGTTTTCATCTGTGTTGCCTTCAAGGATTTATATATGTATGTATGTATGTACTTATTATTTACTTTTCTGGTATGTTAGTGTGTGCGTGTGTGTGTGTGTATAAATGTATTTAAGGATGATAAATGAGGATAAATACTTACAAAAGTCCAAATGGTTATGTTATGTTGATAAGACACTAAAAGATTGACTGTTGTGTGGGAAGGGGTGAATTAAATATGTTCAAATGAAGTCGTGTCTATTTTTTTTTTTTGGGGGGGGGGGGGTCCTTACTTGTCTTGTTCATGTGCCTTTCTGCCTTGAATTTTTTTTGTTTTTGTAATAATCATGAATCAAGGCAGTAAAATACAAAACTGCTTCTTTCTATTTCATGTATTGATGATGTTAGATGAAAAATTAAGAGGAAAAAGCCAAATAAAAGCAGAGGCTTCATGTCTTGTGTATGAATTGTTGCTTTTTTTTCTGTGTTCATTTAGTCAAATTCATTTCGTGTGAATCTTTTTTTCTTTTAATCCCATTTAAGAATCTCTGACACTTACAGTAATAGGAATAAACTTGCATCATCATCGTCGTCGTCTCAGATAGAATACATGTACGTTCTATGATTATAGTACTTTGGTCCTAGGATTTTTAAAGAGCTGATACGATTGCATTAATGGCTGAACATCTTGTCTTTAGTCTGCGCTTTTTTTTTTCTCCAAAAGGATCAAAGCAGTGAAATGTGCTGATGCAGCCGGTTCGCCGAGCTTCGGGCCAACCCAGGGAAGCACAAAAGATATTCCAGTGAAAATACGATTACATTTTTCTTTTTTTTTCTCTTTCTTTTTCTGCCTTGGTCCCTACACTGCCGAGTGAACTAACTCTGGACAACTCAACCTTGAAAGAAGACTAAAATGATGAGTCAGCACAGAGCCAGATTCAACAACCCTCGTTCTCATCATCAGAGCTGACAAGTGGGTCAACGGTGAGGCCCAAAGCACATCGAACAAGAAGGCCTGGTATCATTTTATAGAAGTGAAATTTAGCTTTTTTTTTTTTTTTTTTTAAATGGAATTATACATTTTAAAACATTTCCCTGTGGTCTACATAAACTGTAAATGCTCTGCTTAGATCTGAATTCTTCATTAAATCAACTCCACAGGTCCATCTTCAACACTATTTCTGAGTAATGATACCAGAAAGGTGGTTTTGAGCGCTGGCCCTTTAAATGCAAATGAGTCACTTCATGCCCCGCCCCCTTGTTGGCTGTGCTGCTCTGTCCAGTTCAGTCACTTTTTAGGTAATCAGCTCAAAGTTTGGACATATTTTCAGTTTTTACTACAACCACTGCTGCTGATAAACAATTATGCCGAACTCTGAGAAATGTTCTGGACCTTATATGTGCAAATGTCATCATGTAACTATTTGTAAAACTTAACAAATTAAGCAGGAATTAAAAGAGGATGTATTAATCCATTTGATTTTTGCAGGAATGAATATAAACATAACTTGGCAGCATGTGGAAGGTTCAAATTCAAACTTGTAGAACTATTAGGGTAAAAGTGTTCAGAGGCTCCCTAGTTACCATGGAAACACGGTCATCTTCTACAACATTGATTCACCGGTAAAACCCATGGAGGTGCATGAATGTCACTGGATGTTCAGTTTAAGGCAGATATTACTGAAAAAGTCACTTTTTCATCAGTTTTTTTTTCTGCTTTTTGATATAATAACCCTCTACTTCATTCTGAGCTTTTATGAACATCTACATGATCAGTGAATTAACTCTTTAAAACCTGACGTGTCATTGCTGACACACCTTGTACAAGTACAGTTAGGATGGTTGTAACTCTTTCACTGTTTGTACAATAGGAAAAATTCCAATGGTTTATGAAACCTGAGACGTTGTATTTTATAGGCTTCATTGGGTCATTACAGTAATTTCACCCACATCTCTAATAGAAACTGGAGAAGCTTTAGCAAAATTATAGTATTCAGTAAATTGTAAATGACGGCAGATTTTGAAAGACCTGGGGGAAAAATGCTCAGCAAAAATGGGCAAAGGGACTCACTCACAGCATATTTTCCAACCTTTTTATTGTCAAAATAAGGAGAAGAAAAAAAACAGTCCAGGCGGGACATTTTAGGTTTAGAGTCTAAAGGGTTAAATATAGAAAAGTAGCTGATTTTCACTTAAAAATACAAAATGCAGAGTATGATATTAAAATAAATAGTGATCGATCACTTTAAAATTAGTAAAATATAGATGTGAAAATTCATGTGGGAACTGATACAACAGTAGTACTGGGTGTCATAAACATACAGTACATAAACATATGGGTTAAACTTAGTCCAAATCATCACTATCTCAAAGATTTCTAACTTCACTTGGATTTATCTGTTGTTCTGAATTGAAAACGTGATCCAGTTCAGATTACATCACTACAAGTATCAGCAGAACATCTTGTGTCTATGGACCACTGAGCGAAAAGGTCCAGGAAGGCTCATATTCATGCAAAAATCCTCTATTCATTCAATCTTTTGGCACTGTCACACACACACACACACACACACACACACACACACACATGTAGGTCAGTGTTACTGTGAGTCCTCATCGTGAGTCCAAAGGACTGACCCAGAAGTGTCAGTGCAACAATAACAAACAAAAAGCAGAGAAAGACAACATGATGCATGTGTCATGTTTGTGTCATATCAGTGTGATTAAAAACCTTTATAGTGAACAATAGAATCCCCTTTTACGACTAGAGGCTCCAGATGATTTGTTACATGCCAAAACCAGCCAAATGGGTCAAATTTCACTCCATTTTAAGGTCATGTAAATGCCCTCTGTCACTGTATTCACACATTCTCTTCACAGTGGAATGTCATAACCGGAGTTTGTTGTATCACACATTTAGTATTATTATTATTATTATTATTATTATTGTTATTATTATTATTATTATTTATTATGCAGTTTTTGTTCTCTTTTTCTCTAATTTAATGACTAACCTATTATTTGTTATGGACTGTGTACTTCAGCTCAGTCTTGGAAGAAGATGGTGGTGGTACTTAAAAAAATACATGAAATAATTAAAAATGTACAGAATACAAAATAAATAATGAGAATTAATGCTAAAATATAAAACACAATAAATATATTCATATAATAAAATTGACATTTCATTTGAATATTTGATTTTCTTATGTCATTATTATTATTATTAGTGTCGATCATCTTGTTTAAGCTTTGGTAAAATTTCAAGAACATTTCTATATTGTATTATTTAAAATGACTTTATTTGAATAATTAAAAAATAATTTGTTGTTGAGGAAAGATTGAGTTATTCCTTAATGATCACCAGGCTAAAAAAAAAAAAAAAGTCAAATTAAGAAACAATGAACAATGGGTGGTTAAAATATAGACATGAAAGGGGATCAGTTAAAAGCCAAATTAAAAAGGTGGGTCTTAAGCCTGGTCTTAAAAATTTCTACATTCTCTGCGGCCCTGAGGTTCTCCGGCAGACTGTTCCATAGGCGAGGAACGTAATGTTGAAAAGCTGCCTCGGCATGAGTTTTCGTGGAGGCTTTTGGAACAATTAAAAGGCCAGTACCAGAGGACCTGAGGTTCTGTGAGGGTTCATACGGTAAAAGCAAATCTTAAAGATGAGAAGAACCAAGACCATGGAGACATTTAAAAACTATTAAAAGGACCTTAAAACCAATCAATCCTGAAACACACAGGGAGCCAATGCAGTGATTTTAAAACTGGTGTAATGTGGGCCCGCCTTCTGGTCTTCATCAGCACTCGAGCGGCTGAGTTCTGAAGAAGTTGAAATTGTGAAACTGTCTTTCGGAAAAGACTAGAAAGCAGAGCATTACAGTAGTCAATTCTACTGGAAATAAAAGCATGCATCAGCATCTCTGTGTTGGCTCGAGAGAGAACTGGACAGACTCTGGCTATGTTCTTAAGATGATAAAAAAATAGTCAGTGTCAGTGTTAAATAGAGAGTGTTGGTGTTGTATTGACACCACATTGATTAAAAACAACACTGTGTGTGGTGTTTTTGTTAAAACTATGTTGTCAAATCACGTCCTTATGCCCTTAAAAGGTGCACTTTTCAAAGTGTTAATTTTACACCACATAGTGTGGACACATATAGACACTTAATGGTGTTAAATTAAAACGGAGCAAGAGGGCAGGAGTTTATTAGCTGAACTTCATCCCGCTCCTTTTTCTTTTTTATGTTCTTTCTCATTTTTTGTTTTAAATGTCTATGTTCAAAATAAAACAAACAAACAAAAATATCCTCATGAAAATGAATCCCTTTGCATCAGCGTTAGTACCAATAAGTCAAAATGACACTGAAAGGGGGTTTGAGCAGAAACTCTGCATATTTGTTTCATTTTAAAATCTGTCTCTTTCATTATGATACTCATACGTGTTTTTATCACTCAAATCACACACAGATTCTGTTCCGGAAAATCCTAGTTTAACCGTAAGTGGTGTGAAAAGGAATAAATATAACCCAAATATAACCTGTTATAGATAAATGCCCATAATTTCAATCTGGATTGTATATCTGTCTGTTTTTATTAGTATATGATGCAACACGATTTTAAGAAAAACAAATAACTGTAGAGTTTCAGTAGTAATTTGAACAGATGAATGAACAATTAAATACAGTATTAAAAGCTGCCTGTGTCTTTGACCCACAGTATAAGATATTTACTTTTTCACTTTTCAATGAATATTCACATTGTTGATTGTTGATCAATTAATATATTAAATGTGATTGTCGATCAATTAATATATTACACATTCCATCTTAAAAGAGATATCTTCATATGACAAATGTTGGAACTGTTTTGTATGTACAAAAAGAGACAGACTTTCCAATATATTCTAAAGTATAATTATGTGATTACATGTTCTGGTGCATGGTATATGACATGAATGACAGTAATACTACTTGAATTTTATTATGGCGATAGAGGTTTAAACTAGTGTATAACCTACATACTTATATTATTAGTGTATTTTAGCTTTAATCATAAAAAAAAATAGGATGAGTGGCCCTATGTCTCATCAGCATATTCTATCAAAAATCAATAACAACTTGAATTTGTGAGGTTGTCAGGTTCTGTTTCTATGTTAGACTCCTATGGTTTTGATGCAGGAGATCAATCTCTCAATAGAAGTGGGTGATACTTTGTCTGGAGGAGAAGTCCACTAATTGAATGAAAGTTAATACATGACTTCCTATCAGTGCTCAATACTAACTATAGTGATATCTGTAACTATTTCCATGTTATAAACCATTAAAATATGACCCCTTATAAGTAAAGGCAAATTTTTAGTATTAAAAAAAATATTTTGGCATCGATCCAGCTGATTTCATCATGTCTATACGTGTGCTGAAGTTTGAAGTAAAATGAAACAAATTTTATGTTTTTTATAGACATTTGAAATTTCACCCATTATAAGTAAATGGGAGAAAAAAACAAAACAAAAAAAAACAATTCATAACAAAATTTGAAACTTTGACCTATTTTTCCCAAAATGTAACCACATCTATTCTGAGTCACTGGCAATCTATAAACCCAATTTGGTATGAATTCAACCAATAGTTTTGCTGCTAGGGTGTTAACAACCAACCAACCAAACAAACAAACAAACCAAAACAAACCAAGAACAATACTCCTTTCCTCCCCTTCAGGGATAAATATCTCAAAACTGTGCACAATAGGAAGCTACTTATAAAATTTGAAATGAATCTGGGGCTTGAGGCACAAACAACAATGGTCCTTAGAGAAACTCAGACAGGATGTTATTATAGTCCTTAAACAGCAGCTGTAGTTCTCATATTTCAACATCCATCCAGCATCTTGTCATATTCTCATCAGGTTCAACAAAAAGCTACAAGTGAAGTGTGGTTTCTAGTTTGGCCTATGTTCTAAGTCTATTCCTTGTGCTCATACAGTCAGTTCAGCCACTGCTGGTCATCCTTCAAGTCCATCCACAAAAGGTCATTATTATAGAAATCAAAGAACATTTAACACAAGTCTTTGTTATTATTATATAGAACAATAGGGGCTGTCATTAGGGCACATTCCTCCTCCAAGGTACCACATCCTTGGAGTTCTAACTGAACTACCTCTCTGCTCCTTTTATGTGGATGTCATCCAAAATGTACTGGATTCCTTTTGGGCTCATGAACAAGTTTAATTAAAATGGGTGAAGTGCTCACATAATCCTGCTGATAGAGAAGCAAATAAAATCAACAAACAGACACACGTGTCATGGTGTTACCTCTAAATAGTATAGAATCTGCATTAGTGAGAAACATATGAACCTCAATCTTTTATACGTATAAGTGTGTGCGAGAAAGAGAGGGAAGTCATCTAAAAATACTTAGATCAGAAGAGAATAGGCCTCACCAAACCTTCCATTTACTCTTTTGTAAAATATTGCGGTACATTGCCAGACGCTACAGCGTGACCTTAATTACAAGCCACCCATTGTCTGTGTATTCAATGAAAATATAGGTCTTGGCATTTACCCCTATTCTTTGATTTGAATGGCTTTGTAACATTAAGTCCTCATTTTTCCTTGATGAGTTGCTTCTCCCTTCCCTTGGGTGACAGAATGCAATGATGTAACAAAACCGATTTTGTTTGAATTTGGGGTTTGTGGTATAATTTACACTTCCTTTCTGTGGCTGGTCATGACTCAGTGGCTTAAGCACAGTATGACTCAGGGCTGCCCCCGTGCACTGGTGTTAAATATACTCAGGACAGAGCCACGTGTTGGATAAAGTCATTCATTATCGTCTGAACAATGGAGCGGAATTAAAAGAGGAAAGAAACAAAACAGGTGCTGTTTGCTTACACAGGCCTGAGGCTAAATAAAGTATAAAGTACTAGTGTCACCTCTTCCTGGACTTTGCTTATCAGTCTCTTTAAAACCTTTGACTTTGCAGATTGAATAAATGTCATTCCAATCAATGACATAATCAGTGGCAAAAGAGTCAACATGTTAACACAAACGGAGCAAACATTATTCTAGTCTCCTCCAGGAAGACTATGTGGGTCTCTGAATACTTTGAAAATGAAGTAAATCACATTCCCTTCACAGTCACCACATCTCAAACCAAATGAGTATCTGTGGAACATTTTAGACCAATGTGTTTAAGACAGCGCTCTCCAAAACCATAATTAAAACGCCACATGAGGCATTCAAACACTTAAACTAAAAGCCAAGGAGCACTGCAGCTGTTCACCTGCCACCTTCTACCATCAACGTGCACTGTTGTAATGGATGTAGTATGTGGTCTAGTTATCTTACTTAAATATTCAAGGCCTTCCCTGAAAAATACCTCATCTGGATGGAAGCATGTTGTTACTGTCGGGTGGAAACCTCTTATATCCAAAGTGGTTATTTTTCAGGAAACTGTAAAAAAAAAGAAAAAAAAAAGATGTATAAAATAAATGAATGGAGTTAAAAGATGTAGTGACAAGTCTTTTTTAATACTTTTCATTAGTTGAATATGTCTAAATCCATCAGACTGAACAATAGAATTGTTTTATGACAAAACCATTTTATGAGCTAAACGTCCAGTTGAACTGAGAAGAACTACCAAGAATAATGGCCTGGGCAAGTAAGAACCCACACAGATGTTTTATCCTCCTGACACCCAGCAATATATTTTTGTTGGTTGTAGGGGACAAAAGTTTCACAGTTTTACTTTAAATATGCTGTCAACTGCAAAGGACATTACATAAAAAATATAAATAAACAAATAAAAATTATTTTAAAAAACATATCAGAAAAAACTGTTAAATTATGCAGTTTATTGTTTAATGCAAAAAAGCTAAAACTTTGACTTTGCTGGGTGTCAGGAGGATATGACAAAGAACAAAAATGGAATTACAAGGTTTCCACCAAACTGCAACGGAATAAAAACCTGTATATGTTGTTCAGAATTGATGGTGCCATTCCAGATGTGCCACATGCTCTTACTATAAGCACTAAAGCACCCCCATACCATCACCGACAGGCTTTTGAACTAGTTACTGATAATAAGTCCAGTGGTCCCTCTTAACTTTAGTACTTTAGTAAAAAAGAACTTCAAGTGTTGAACACCTTTCGTGTTCGCTTCACTCCATTTTTAATGAACTTTGGCCCAGAGAAGATGTCAGACGCGGATCACGTTCACATATGGCTTCATCTGTGATTGATATGGTTTAAACCTATATTTGTGGATGGTATGATGACAATGATGTCTGAGTGTTCTTGAGTAGTAATGCCCATTTCAGAATTCAATAACTTTATTATTCAGTACCATCTAAAGGCTTAAAGATGATAGGAATCTGATATGGATTTTCAACCTGTCACTTGAACACAGAACTTTCACTAGTTGCTCTGGATCTTTTCATCACATTATGTAGATGATGGTATTTTCAAAGTTATCACAATTTTATCTTGAGGAACATTCTTATAATGATGTCTTCTGATCATCTTTACTTCTGAAGAGTCTCTGCCTTTCTAAGATGTTCTTTCTATATCCAGTCATGTTACCAACCTGTTGTCAATTAATCTAATTAGTTATGAAATGTTCCTCCGGCTGTTTCCTTTTAGTACCACTTATTTGGCAAACTTTTATTGCCCCTGTCCCAACTTTTTAGAAATATGTGTTGGTGCACTCAAGTTCTCCCCTTAAAACAGCACTTTTTTCCCTCCATTTTAAACATTTAATATGCTTTCTGTTTTCTATTATGAGATTTGCAAATTGTTGCTTTTAAAAAAAAAAAAAAAAAAAAAAAAATTATTTACATTTTTCACAATGTTTAAAGGTTTTAGTGACTGGGAGTGCAGTTTTCTGTTTTTTTTTTTTTTTTTTTTTTAAGTAGCAATATCTAAGGTCCCTGATGCACATAACACGTTTATGACAGTCCCTTATCTTTGTAAGACATGTTTGGGTAGACACACTGAGCTCCATATCACACAGATGTCAGCTTATAAAACATTACAACCGACTCTGGCACTTCATTGTACATCTGTGAGCTGGGACACACAAAACCAGATGCAAAAATGAACAAGACACAGTGACCAAGGCCTGCACCGAGCACTCTATCTTGTGGGTGGCCCATAACAATCCTCATTCTTGTCTTTTGTGAGGCCTTGCAAATGTGTGGATCAGGCCACAATGGTCCTCAGTAATGATAACAGAAACTCCACAGAGAGCATGAGATAGACATTACAAAGAAGGCCAAGGGTGAAGGAGAGGGTAGAAACTCAGACATGTGGAAGGAAAGGCAAAATCTGAAATAAAATGGAACGGCAAACAAAGAAAAGAGAAAGAGCTTGTTTCATAATCTAGTTTACAAATGCTGCTGTAAGTTGTGACCTGAAGTGTTTTGTGATCTTGTGATTTGGAGGAAGCAATAAACATCTGCTGAAAATGAAATAGTCTTCATGGGTGGAGGTGCTTCCTGCCTGGCAGAACATAGACTCTCCATATGTGGCGAAAATGACTAGAACAGGCTAAAAGCAGGACAAGAAAGAAAATGGCTATGAAAGAATATTATTGCAGAACATGTCATCATATAAGACTAGGATTTTGGGCAATTCTGAAAGGGCTGTGCTTTTTACTTTTTGATAATTAAACTACACTTGGAAAGACTGACTTCATCATCTCGGCAGAAGATGTGAATGGAAAAGAGAAAAGACCCATATTGATTGTGGCCTTGAAACCTGGAAAACATATTAAGTCAAGCCCGCAGATATGTGACCCTTATGCATCCCAACAGTTTATGTAGTGTCCTGGAACTGATGTCTGGGCAACATTTCCATGCATACAGTTGGGTCGCACTAACCAAATTCTTCATTTTCCTCCATTTAGTAATGTCTGCTTGCAAACCAAAAGTCTATGAAAATGGAGTGATTAGTCTGTGCAGTGAGGGGGGAATGTCTGGGGACACGGTCTGGGTAAAAGATACTTTTCCTGTATGGAGAAATCCGACACATTTATGTAACGCTGCACTCCATTTTCAGTGGTTTACATTGCTTTGTCTTTTTTTTTTTTTTTTACATGATGAGAATATAGTAAGAGGAATATCTACTAGCTAGTGCTTTAAATATTAGAGCATGAGACATTTGATTGTACTTGAATGACAGAGCTGGTGTGATCATCTATCCATGATGACTATTCTGGGTAACTTTGGGTCCTTTTAATCAAATCAGGAAAGTGAAGAAGTGTGTGAAAGCCTGTGCAGACTCTGAGGTCACATATACAGTATAGAACAGAAACTGACATGATCGTAATGAGAGCATCATCATGAACGGAAATTCATAAACTGGTCTCATATTGTATTTAGATGTCATTCTATGTATTCAACTAATACACAAATACACAGATCTAAACTGTTTAATACCTGTTGAGCCATTAATCCTATCAATACATGTAAATAATTGGTGTAAAATACAGTTTTTCATCTTTTCATGGTCATCAGATATGACCCATTTGGTCGTTCAGAGGCTCTGCGCAGTAAACATGGAAACACCGTCATCTTCTACAACATTTATGTTCAGTTAATGATAGATTTGTGGAAAAGTCGCTTTTTCTTCAATTTTCTCTATTTCTGATATAATAACCATCAACTTTCATCAGAGCTTTAATGGACATCTACATAATCAGTAAATTAAATTTAAAAAAAAATATCATAATAAATTATGATAAATCACAAAAAAAGGTCAAATCTAAACAAAAATTAACTTGGGAAGTACCATAAAAGCAGCACAGTATCTTTATGGGTCAAACAGTAATAGAGGTAAGACTTTATGTCATGATAAAGGAACTAAAATTATTGCCAAACATCATGAGTAATGGATTGTAGGAACGATGGTATAAATGCAAAACATATTTAAGTCTGCTGTCATGGATGGATACATTTTTGATATCTACATTTGCATACTTTAGTCCTGCATTTATTTTGTTTCCAACTACTTTAGTCTAAAACATTTAATTGAAAATTTCTCCAATAATCAAGAACAAGTCAATCAATCAATCGAATCTTATTTATTTAATGCTACGTCATGAGAAAAGTTATCTCATGACACTTTAGAGCTCGCCTAAACCACACTCTTAGGTCAACTTAAAAAGACCCAACAGAATCCTCCAGGAGCAAACATTTGGTGACAGTGGCAAGGAAAAACTTCCTTTAAGTAGGCCTAAGCGTCTTTTGTCATTTCTTTAAAATGTAAAGGTTATTTCACATTAAATGAGAATAACAACAATTTGTTCACTGCAGTGACTGGTTATATGCAAGTGTGGATATTAACCCTCAAAGACAGCCATTGGTGGCAAAATATAATATACTGGCAACAACTTTTTAACCACTAATCATAAAAGTATATTACAAAGGCTATTATACTCTATAATATATTATATATAAAGTTTTCTCTGTCTTGTTATAACAACCTTGTATTAATATCTACATGATCGGTGAATTAAAAAACTGAAAATACCAGATTTTCAAACAAAAATGCAAAATAGAGAAGATAAGATCATCATAAATGGCATCAAATTACTTAAGAAAGGTTAAATGTAGAGAATATAAAATAATTGGGAAGTAGCCTAATGGCTGAAATAGTTGAATGTGTATAAGGGTTAAGAGATGAGATTAGAGTAATTTAGTCATACTGTCACCCACTTTCCTAAAATAATTGCCTATGTTTATTTTGTTGGTTTTATTTTCCTTGTAAATTATTTTTTGAAGGTGATGATATCATACAGACTAAAGCCAAGCAACTTTTCTCATTTAAAAGAAAAAAAGTTTCGGATGTAGAGAGTAAAAAGTTGTTTAAAAGTAGAGCAGACTCATAGTATAAATATAGACCATGTTTGTTAACAAACTCACAGGTAGCTCCCATGTGGGTATTAATAGTTCACTGTAAAAGTTTGTTTAGTTTGATATTTAATTATAAAATCCACAAGTGTGTGGATTTAGTACAGAACAAGTTTTATGTGA
>JAPSES010012267.1:0-13994 GCA_029822895.1 Maxillicosta whitleyi
TCCTCCCTTCAGTTCCACACTCTCCATCCTTCTACCAATCTCTTCCCTCTCTCTCCTCTGGACATGTCTGAACCATCCCTCTGAAAATGTGACAAATTAATCAAAAATGAAATTAGAAAGTCTTAAATTTTACTGTGGAGTGAAGTCATAGGTGTATATAAACCTCCAACCACCACCGCACACATGCCGTTAAACCTTTGTCACATAATAATCCAAATATTTGCTTTAATTTGTACCTGCAGGAGTTTGTTTGGTCAATATCATGTGTATTTCTGAATGTAAATATTTGATGGCTGTTCTGATGGGAACGTTTCAGCGAAGCGACCGAAGCGCCATGTCGTTCCGGGTAAATTACTGTCAGTTTATGAAATGTCAAAAAGAAAGTTGTGTTTTTTTGGGGTTTTTTTTTTTTTTTTGTCTCTATCATCATAAATACGGAAGCGAGATCTGAAGAACAATAAAAACTGAACAAAATCCAACGAAAATAATAATGAATCTTACAAGAAAAACAGCAAATATTAACGTGTGTTGCAAAAATGTGGCGTTTTTATGTCTTTTTTTTTTTAAGATAATAACTACTTTAAATGGTCATAGAAGTCTTGTTGAGACGTATTACATCAGGTGATGGCAAGAATGTGTCTTCAGCAGACAAAACAAATACTAAAAGAGGCACAATGTTCCCGTTTGTGAGTCATTTTAATTAATCTTTTTTCATACATCTCGACCAGAAGGACGCGCATTAAAACAATACCAGCTTTTGTCTGTGGAATCAGTGTGCCGACGTCATCTTTGTGGAATTACTGGCTGAGTTACTGTGAAGACGGCGAACTAAAATTGCTCTGGTGCCATCCCCGAAGATGCACACCTCTCTTTGGAATATCACGCTATCTTTATTTTAGCTAATTTTCTGCTGCACAATCGCACCAGAATTTTTCGTTTCAACTTCAAAAAGTGCCAGTCAAAGGCAGTCAGGCCCTTCTTATTACGGTGCTTTCACCTCTATTAGATTAATTAATCCATTAGACATGAGGCACGGTCCAAAAGATCAAAAAGGATGCCCTCCACCTCTGAAATAAACCCAATTAAACTCAATTATTTGGGCTTATTTCTGGTAGGTGATTTTTTTTTTTTTTTTCCAGCCCGCTGTTTCTCAAGTTACAACATATTATTCAATTCTATTAGTTTCTATTTTGATGTATTTACTGTATTATTCACCCGTTAAATGCAAAATGGTATTTACCTCTAGACCAGAGTTAAAAGCGGTCATAAATACACCACATTTATCAGGTTTTGCAGTTTTAACTCATACAAACCCAAACAGCAGCTGGGAACAAAATGTATCTACTTAAAATGTTTAATACCATAAATCTGACCAATTCATGAAAATAATTGGTGTAAAATGGTCATGGTCATCAGATATGACCCATTTGGACGTTCAGAGGCTCTGTAGTTCCCATAGAAACACCGTCATCTTCTACAACATTGATTCACCAGTAAAACCCATGGAGTTTGGTAAAAAAAAAACAGATGGAAACACTGGGTTTATGTTCAGTTAATGATATATTTCACTGGAAAAGTCACTTTTTCTTCAGTTTTCTGTGTTTTTGATATAATAACCTTCAATTATAATCTGAGCTTTTATGAATATGTACATAATCAATGTAGGGGAATACCCGATTTATGCTGGAAATGTAAAATTTTGAATATAATTTAATAATAAATGGTGATAAATCAGTGAAAAATTCATTTGGGAACTGACACAAAAGTAGTATTGGTCTGTATGAGCTAAAATAAATGCGATCTAAATCAGTTTTAAGCATTTTTTTTTCTCTTTTCTTAGTTTGGATCTTGATTCCACTTGAGTTTTACAAATGAATGAGTATTTTTTTCTTTCATTTTGGGTGCTCCAGCTTCCTCCCACCATCCTCAGACGTGCTCAGGTTAATCAGTTCATCTAAATCGCCCATAGGTGTGAATGTGACAGTGATTGTTTGTCTCTATACGTCAGCCCCGTGATGAACCAGTGAGCTGGGATACGCTCCAAGTGACCCCATGACCAGAAAATTAATGAATAATTCAGTTTTATTTAGGTTTTAAAAGTTGTTATTAGGAAAACTAAGATTTATAGAAGCACAAAATCTTACTATTGATTGAAAGAATCTGCACCTTTGACTGTAATAGGTTCCATATTATGTAACGTCATTCTCTTTTTCTACACATTAAGTATCATTAGTGTCCAATCCACGGAACTTGAAACTAAATTAAAAGCACAAATAATTGGGTAGACATAACCATGGGAGTTCATAGGATAGAAAAAATAACCTTTAAATAATTAATTTGGCTCCTTTTGACCGGATATTGCATGAATACTGACTCACAACCCTCCAACTGAAGGAAATATATAAGTATGTGTTGTGTTTTTATCTATTTTTATTTATATATTGACTCTTTACTCTGAAATCTTGTATAAAAAGACAATAATGAGCTGCTGCAAATGTTTTTTTTTTTTGTTTTTCCCCACCCGTTCTATGGATGTATATGGTGTGTGTGTCCGTCAAATTGCTCAATCTTTCAATAAAAAGAGAATTTTAAGAAATAAATATCAAATCCAGGAGGATAGGAGTTAGAAGTTGCAGGAAAAAGATAGTTTTAAATGAAGATATGAACCTCTTATTGTCATTTGAGATCATACATGTTAGAAAAAGAAGGATACCGCTTTACAATTACATGAAAGTAAAATATTATACACTGTTTTGTTTTGTTTTTTATTTAATATTTGATCAGGAAAGACTCATTGGGGCTACTCATTTCCTGTACAAAATGCACACATACACAAATATCACATGAAATATAAGTGAGAATGTTAATTATTTAGGTAAAACATCTAAAGCTAAATGTTTTTGGCTTCTGCGTCACTTAAAGTCTCATTAAAAGTGTCTTTTGGGACCAGATTAGTGATGAGGTGCAAACACATTACACTGTATTTTATCACCAAACAAAGCGACACATTGTTTGTTTGTGTGGTGTTGTATGATGTACAGGCCCAGTGACAATCCCACATGCTTTAAAGTTTGTAGCAATGTGAAGAAAACACTGAACTGCTACTGTATTTAACTTTTATGCAAACATACCGTGTCCCTAATGTACTGGTTTATTCACATTAAGAAAAAAGTGGACGCATAAATGTTTAAAAACCCAACTCATGTAATGATCAACAACATTTAATACCTGCTGATCCACTAAACCTATCAATACGTGTAAATAATTGGTGTAAAATACAGTTTTTCATCTTTTCATGGTCATCAGATATGACGTTCAGAGGCTCTGTAGTTACCATGGAAACACCGTCATCTTCTACAACATTGATTCACCAGTAAAACCCATGGAGTTTGGTAAGTAACAGTGGAAGGAAACACTGGGTTTATGTTCAGCAAATGATATATTTCACTGGAAAAGTCCCTTTTTCTTCAGTTTTCTGTGTTTTTGATCTAATAACTCTCAACTATAATCTGAGATTTTATGAACATGTACATAATTAGTGTAGGAAAATTACCTGATTTATGCTGGAAATGTAAAATTCTGAAGATAATTTAATAATAAATGGTGATAAATCAGTGAAAAATTCATTTGGTAACTGCCACAAATGTAGTATTGGTCTGTATGAGCTAAAATAAATGTGACCTAAATCAGTTTTTTTATACTTTTCTTAGTTTGGATCTTGATTCCACTTTAGTTTTACAAATGAATGAGTTTTTTTTTCTTTCGTTTTGGGTGATTAATTAATTGGTTCCCCGTGTCTATATCTTTTTATGGTCATCAGATATGACCCATTTGGATGTTCAGAAGCTCCGTAGTTACCATGGAAACACAGTCATCTTCTACAACGTTCATTCACCAGTAAAACCCATGGAGTTTGATCAATGTCAGTGGATGGATACACTGGGTTTATGTTCAGTTAATGATATCTATGCTGAAAAAGTCACTTTTTCTTCCATTTTCTTTGTTTTTGATATAATAACCTTAACTTTTTTAGTTTTTTGTGAACATTTACACGATCAGTGAATTAAATACATGATTTTCTCTGGAAAAAAGGAAAATACAGAAGATAATCTCATAATAAAATGTGATAAATAGAGAAACAAAATCATTTGGAAACTGTCAATTTCAATGTGAAACAATCAAATACTGATTTATCTTTACCTTAAATCATTAGTATTGTGTTGTTTAAAATATATTTACTCTGTATTAGACCACTGTATGCTACTTTGCAATTTTTTAAAAATATAAATAAATCCTCAAAATGACTTTTTACTTGAATTTTATGGGATTTCAGGGGTAATTTTTGGGCTGTACATTGTCTCACTGTATTAATCCACCTCCTTTTTGCACGACATCCCAGTCAACGGTCAAATACCGTGTAGAAAACCTCTATATCTGCTGGTAAATACGTTACTTTTTTTTTTTTTTTTACTGTTAATGTCACACTATAAAGTTCTGTGGTGAAATATATTTAATATATTTATAAAACTGGCCATAACTTCATCCCATTGTGAATTTTCAGCCTCATCGGGTTTTAATTATTCACGCCAGCAAAAAAAACTTAAAGCAGTTTGTACTTTTGTTAGTGTTATATTTATATTGTCAAGTTTGTAAAAGTATGTGTATAAAAACAGATGTTAAACCATATAACCATGGATGTGCTACTTTTGTGGAAATTTCCAATTGAATTTTTCTCTCTATATCACCATTCATAAGTGTTTTTTTTAATAGTATTTTGCATTTTTCAGTGTAAACCGTATATTTTTTCCCTATAAATTATTCACTAATCACATTAAAGTTCAGAGAAAATTAAAAGGTTATTACGTCAAAACAGAAAAATGAGGAAAAGTGACTTTTTCCCAACAAAATATATCATCAGTTGAACATAAAACAAGCGTCTCCATCCACTGTCATTGATTTACTGGTGAATGAATGTTGTAGAAGATGACGGTGTTTCCGTACCCTCTGAATATCCAAACGGGTCATATCTGATGACCATGAAAAGACGACAAACTGTATTTTACACCAATTATTCCCATGAACTGATAGGTTTAATGGTTAAGATATCGGTTTAGATCACTACATGATTTTGCGTCTGTAAGGGTTAAAGGATGGAAAAGTTAAGGGAATTTCCCTCAAAAAGCACAGATATTAAACAAACGCTGGGATGCTCTTACCGCTAATTGTTGACAGCACTTCGGATGATATGTCCGGCTCCTCAGCCACGGATTGATTTCCTCCCATCCTTCCCCCGGGACACCCAACCTCTGCAGACTTCCCTCTTTACATGTACCTTCACGGCTCCTTGAAGAGCACAAATTTTTAGGTAAAAAAAAAAAAAAAAAGTGTCAATAAGAGTATAAACCTTGAGCCACGAGCAACGTGAAACACTAAATGTGCTTGAGGCAGGAATAATAAAGGCAGACGCAGACTGATGCACTTCCATTTAATTTGATCAGCAGTTTACAAAGAGGGAGGGAGGGCAGGAAGGAAGACGCACAAGGGGACAGCACTGACTGCAAATTTGGAATTGCGTAACCCTTAACAACATGTGCCTGTGTGTACCGAACACACACTTCTGTCTTGGTTGGTGTTAACAGCATTACCGCTACTAACTTTATCTGTTCGGCCACGTATCAGAGCTGTAATTTATGATAGCAAGGAGGTGCCAAGGGTCAGATCAGGAAAATGTTGGTATGAAAAGAGACTTTTTTTTTCCTCTTTCTTTCCATCATGATAGATTTTTTTATTACTTTTTTTGTCTGAGAGGATCACAATGATAGAGAAAGTGTTAAAATGCTTTACTTGAGTACCAATATTAACACTGAAGTTCTTCATTTATACCCTTAATTGACAAAATGATTAAATATTACAAGCATTATGAAGTTGAAAAATATCAAAAGTAAAAGAAAATTATGTCATCGGTGTCTAAGGTTGACTTTATGAACTTATGGTCGTTTAATCCACAGTAATGCATCAGATTCTGTATCGGCTTTTATCATAATGTGTCAGTCCTGTAATAGTTTCTTATGCGTATGTTCTAAAAGCAGCTTTTTGGGAGGAAAAACAGGCCTGTTTCCAGCTTTTCATTGTTCAAACTAATCCCAGAAAGTCTATAAAAGTTTTATTTACGTTGACGAGAAAAGAAACTGCTTCCTTTGGTTTATCACAAACCATCAAAAATCAACATATTTTAGTGAATAATTGGAATCTAAAAAAGTAACTACATGTGTCAGATATATGTAGAGGTGTAAAAAAAAATATATATATAGTTGAAATACTCCATTAAAGTACAAGTACTTCAGTCCAGTGATTGAGTTAAAGTATTTAAAGTAATTTAATCCCACACCTGCTGTTGTGTTTTAATAAAAACGACACACATACGATCAGTGTTTATGTATGATCGTGTGTTATTTGGATGAGTAACGTCGTTCTCGGACGATATAAAGGGGTCTTAAAAATGTGCAATTAAGTAGTTGAAGTTGTTTTGTGGCAGTAGAAAAGTTGAGTTTAACAACCAATCTGGTTTTATAACAAGCACACACACACACACACACACACACACACACACACCTGATGAGTTTTGATAGAACAATCCAAGTTAATAAGTCCAATTTTCTGATCCAATTACCAGCACCCTGACAGTGGCTCCATTCATTGCTTTGACAATAGAACAACATGCCCTGAGTCATATGGACGGAGGTCTTGTGACGTGGTGATATGCCAGGCTAAATAAAGACCAAGGCATGCTGTACAATGTGACACTTCTAAGAGCTAAGTTCATAGATGAGGCTGAGGGGATGTCCAGAACACATGGGAGTAAAGGATTCAACACATTTTAAGGGTTTTCTGCAGTAAAAAAAACCCATAAAAACTCACCTTCACGTTCCGTCTTAACTCTTGCAGGATTCAAGCGAACAGTTGGCTTAGTTTAATTTTGATATGATGCGATGAATGTAAGAGCAGAGGATGAAAGGAGGGTGTTACCAGGTGCGATGAACACTTGGACTGATTGACTCATTTAATGCAAGGTGATGGAGATTGAGAATTTGCATGTAATCTGAATTTAGATTTATATGTTCCTGATGTACATTCATATGTTGGGTTGTATTTTTGGTTTGTTCAGTTAATGTTAAGCTACTGAAGCAGTGGTTATGTGTGTTCTGGTGTTCACTGATAATTTAACGAAACATGCTAATGCCTGGAAACCACTCAAATGGAGTCAATTTAATGTTTTTTTTCTTGTTTTCTTCCAAACATTACCCCGAAATCTATATATTCACTCAGAAATTAAATGTCACTACAGGTTATGCATGTTGCAAAGGGGCCATTCTTTACAGCAGAAAGTGACTGTAGGTTAAATATAAATAAATAAATAAATAAATACAACTGTTTATTTAAAAAAAAAAAAATTGATTCAGAAATCTGTCTCACAATATATGACAAGGAAATTGGTTATAAAGTGCAATGTAGTGGCAGAATGACAGAACAGCACTGCCATCTAGTGTCCATTTGGGGAATTACATTTTAAAAATCTGTTTATTGAACTGGGTTTTCATTTTATCTTGTTTTATGCTTTACAACATCACACTGCTTTTGATCTTGTGACTCTTTCAATATTAATATCTACAGCGCTTGTGTTAGGTTACATTTATTTTTAGTGACAGCGAGACTGAAAATACTATATGTTATAATGATTAGTTTGAATATTCATCAGCAGTAAGTATGTGTTTTATTGGATTTGGTTGTTCGGTGATAGTAGGGGTCTACCGTTAGGACATCTGTACTCATCTAAATGTAGTTACATTTTTCAGTCATTAATGATCAAATCTAACACAGTATATCCAGTCAAGCTCTGACTGACTTATGTTACTGGAGTGATTCTATGTTATGCTACTGTATGTATTTGTATTACATTAATATGACATTAAATCTATCTATTTCCTAAATTTGAAATAAAAAATAAACATGATATTTATGTCACACAACCTAGTTGTATACAAAAGATCTAAAACTGGCTGCACATGCATTGACAAAAACGTTAAAACACTCTTATGTGGTATCAGTGATCAAAATTATATAGTATGTGATATTTATTTATTGATTTATAAGAAGCCCCTCTACATAATAGCTACTTTCACTGATACTTTATGTGCTATTTCTGTATTTCTACTCAACCCTTAAACACCTGAACAGAAGCCAGTGATCAAAAACATTGTGACCTAAAATGATCTAAAAACTTTTTGTACACTAATCCTATCTATACAGTCAAAATACTGCGCTAAAATACAATTTCCCTGCTTTTCAACTGTATTAGATATGACCTATTTGGATGTTTAGAGGCTCTGTAGTTGATGTGGAAGCTTTGTCGACCACTCCACTCACAGTGGTTGTAGATGCTTGTTTTTTTGGTTTTTTTTTTTTTTTTTTTACATTAAATTAATTATATATATTACTGAAGAAGTCACTTTTTCTTCAGTTTTCTCCATTCTGATATAACAACCTTTGAATTTACTCTGAGCTTTTAGCAATATCTACACAGGTCAGTGAATTATGTATTGAAAAGTACCTGATTTTAGCTGAAAAATGCAAAGGATAATACAATAAGAACTATTGATAAATCATTCAAGAAAGGTTAAATGGAGAGAAATTTTTATTTGGAAGTCGCCACAAAAATAGATGTAGATCCTTAAACATTCAGCATCTTTGTGCATTTTTACCCAGACTTCAAGTGAATGATCTGAGTATTTATTTGGGCTTTGCAGTAACTGAAAAAAGACTATATTAGAGGTGAAAAGTTCCCTTGTAGTGTAAGATGGACCATAGTGTGGTGCTCTGCCACTGATGTAAGCATCCACATCCCCTGCTCCATGCTCAAAATAAGACATCTACATCACTGACTCTGCACATAAAGCCCCATTGTATTCGTATGAAAGCTACTAGAATGCTCAGCTGCACACTCATATAAATCACTCCCTACATCCTGTATGCTCCATACATTCACACACTGCATCTACTCCTCGCTTGACAGCCATATTGTGCATCTCCACAATTAGCTGCGTCAAGTCGGAGGCTGAAACGGCAGACGTAATCGGAAGTGAAGTATTGGTCCTTCAACATAAAACAAGCATGTGCGATGTATGTACAGTATACTGCAGTAAATGGATAAATACTGTGCCAACATACATTGTTCAGTTATTGTATTGAGTTTGCATTTACAGCTGGTTGATTTATGAGTGAAATTAATGAGTGGGATTAACGAAGCAAACTGTAACGATTTCTTTAATTAGTTATTATTAGTGGCTTTTAGGTATAATTAATTGGTACGAAGTAAAATTGGCGGTAAAGAAGCCTTAAAATACTAAATATTGCGGCTCGTGTTGAGTTCGGGCACGGAAAGTCTCACACTTTTCTGCTTTTGCGTTTAACGCCAGCTCTTATTTTGGAGGTTCAAACCGGATGTTATCGTGTCTTATTCCGGCTGACTCGACACGAGCACCCCAAATCGCCTTATGGTTAGATAGACTTCAGCGGTTTTTCTATGTCTGTCTGTGGGAATTTGTTTTGGCTAAACCACAGAGAGACACGGCGCCGGGACTGAAACGGCTTTTCACGTCGCGGATACCTGGCTGTATTTGAAGATACCGGGCTTTGTCGTCTATTGATTGACACTCTTTCGTCCCCGGTGAGTTGCCTCTCCCTAAAAGATGAGCCTGTCTTCAAGTTAGATGCAATAGCGGATATCCTCGTGCTCGACCGATTCATTTTTACGATGCTAAAAAATACCCACTTGGACCAAGTTGGGGTACTTTAACAGCACGCGAACACACTCAAGTCTACCCTCCGTACCCTTGGGTCTGTACCTGTGTTGATACTTGTTGTTTTTTTGGTTAATTAACTGCCAGTGGGCAACATTATAAATGACTTAAAACTTCACATGTGTGCGCGAGGCTAGGTTTGTACCGTTATGTAGACTACACCCACGAGCTAACGTTAGAAAATGTCAGCCTGTAAACGGGCCACATTTTCATTTACATTATGGATTTTTTTTTTTTTTAATTATTTTTATCAAGAACCTTTACGTGTATATGATTTAATACGAGTGGGTTTCACGTAGGCGCCACAATAAACGCGTGTATGAGGTGTTTTCGTCGTGCCAGCTGACGTTTGTCGATAGATTGATTAAACCGTGGGTAAATTACAGAGTAACGGAAGCCAAGTGTCGGCGGGCAAACAGCCGAGCTAATCACAAGCTACAAGTGGGCATGTTTTTATCTGGAGTACTAGAAGGGCTCAAACGACAAGCTGGCTCCCTCATCATTATATCTACAAGAAATGCACCAGTTGCTTTAAAATGCTATATTCTGTTAGATCTAAGCGGGATCAATTCAAAGTACTGAACCCCAAATAATAAGAGTTTAGTGAGGATATATATACATTAATATATTTTCTGAAATATTTAATAGAATCTTGGTGTTCTTGGAGAAAACGTACTTGATATTTACCTCTACTACTGAGTAAAGTTTAGCTAATCTGAAGTGTGTTTAATAATGGTTAAGATGTACACATAAGAGCATCAACAGTTGTACCATAATAGTATTGTTAAACAAGCCTTTCTTCCCTATAACTATTACTAACTTTGTGTGTTTTTTCATCATAATACTATCTATCTATCTATCTATCTATCTATCTATCTATCTATCTATCTATCTATCTATCTATCTATCTATCTATCTATCGCTTCTTTTAAAAGATCTGATTTCTTCCTCAATCATACTTTGGTTCACAAAACACTGTATGCCACACCTTAACAACATCTAAAGTTGGTCTCCAAGTTGCTCAACACATTGGTCCAAACATGTCCTCTGGCTGCACCGGTTGGCTGTAATGTGTTAAAATGTCAGTTGCTGATAATGCCAGGTAAAAGTTGTTTTTAAAATGTTCTGCATAGTTTTGAGACCAAGCTCATCCTCAAGAAGAAATGTGTTTGTATATACTACTCCCTTTAACCTCCTCCCTTGACTCTGACTTTTCCCTAACTGGTGTAATAATACAAAAAAATTGCAGTTAATAAATACTATGAAACATCCATTACAGTAGTTGCTTGTTCGGGAGATCTTTATGTTTGACTGCTGTCAGCATTTGTATATAAACACTTGTAAGTCAGGACATGAAAAAGTTCATTATGGGATACTGTATCTATAGCAGTTAACTGGGCATATACTTCTCCATCCAGGTCTGATTAATGTGACATGTTGACATAACAGAAACATTTCAGGATCTTATTACAGGTTCACACAGGTCATTACCAAATGTGTAGGCTTGTCTTTCAGTGCACAGAATACTGTAGCTTGTACACTAACATTGCAGAAAACTGGTGTTGCTGGAGGTGGCCAAGGAAGCCACTAAACTCTGACATGATCTAAATCCAAAAACAAATGAAACTCACAATCTAACTGTCTTCTAAATGTGACTAGTGTTCGACCACTTTACTTAGATTTTCTGCTTTTCTACATTTTGCACACTCCTTTGACTCATCTTTATAGTGTAGCTGTTTTGGAGTTTTCTCCTCCACAGTAATTTTGACTTTAATTTCCTCCATGTACTCCTGCAATAGTAACCATATGTACACTTAGGCAAAGTGGTAGTGCATGCTGGGATTAGATGCAGAACCACTTTTTTGTGCCTCTGGCTGTCTGAGGGTTTTGTGACTTGTCAACAGATTCAGAAAAGAATGCTTTACTATCTTTGTTTCATCAGGTTCTTATTTCTCCTGTTATTTGCCAACATTGATCTCTTATTTAACCATCTGTCTTGTTTATGACCGTGGTACTTGGATGCATCTATGCTGTAAACACCTCATAGTCACTTATGTTCTCTGCCTAATGTAAAAAAATGTCTCATTATCTTTTAGGTTTTGTTGCCGTCCTCAGACGGATTTGTCCTCTCAGCTGTCGGGTGTAGGGAGGAGAGGAAGCAAACATGCCGAAACCGGTAAGAGGCTAAAATGAGTTGGATTAGAGTTGACTTTGAAATGTCACAGACTTTTATTATACAAATATGCAGTACATGGAGGAATAAGCCAAGAACCATACTAATAATCTGTACAGTCGCCAGGTGTTAAAATGGAGATTATGAAGAGGTTACTATGATTATATATTCTAATGACAACTTAAGTTTTTAAGCCATTGTCCTCATACTACAGGTCAGGATACACATTTGGTTGTTCCTAGCCAATCTGCCCGTACAAACGGACTCCTCCTTGTCTAGATGTCATTATACTCTGCTTGCACTGCTGCCTGTAGCTACATTTGAACATTCTGGAAAGTGGCAGTTTCATCCCCATGGTTGCTCCCACTCCTCACAGTCTTTTTCCAAGTAAACAACAGCCAGAGTGTGAAGTGAAGTGCCTGGCCTGCAGGCCTTGCAACTGCAACACTGCTGCCATTGTTGCTTAAAGGGTGGAGGGAATGCCAGCGTCCTGAGTTGTGAACAACACAAAAACAAAACCAATCTGATACAGTGTCTTCATGGCTGTTCTCATGCTCCGTCTGTCATTTGTGGAGTTTGTAGTAATCTCACCATAATCTATCTTACTGTTTAGTCAAAACAAAGAAAATGCAACATCATAGTATTAATTATTTTGTGATTTACGTTAACTAGTTTCTGTTTGATGAAAGGCTTGAGCTAACTTTACAGTGCATTTCCTCATGTGGAAAATTGTCAAGGTCATGTTGCAAAAGCTTACATCAGAAACTTTCCTAGGAACTGGATGTGACAGTTTCCAGGCCTGGCCGCAAGTAAAGCTCATCTCCTGTTTGGCTGCTTAGGTAGGGGTGTTTGTGTCTGTGGGTGGGGGCTTGCAAAGCAGCAAAAGAGGAACAGCCAGTCTCTGATCGTCCTCCACTTCCCCCTCTTGTCCCCTGAGTCATCACCAGGGCTCTGACCCAAACCCAGCAGCTCCCAACAGTGAGTTGCTGGACTCTGCTGAGAGGGACATGTCTGTCACAGACAATAAACGGACAGAGAAAGTACAGCCTGTCGCAGGGCGGCACTGACATAATAAACAGGGGAAGCAAGAGCAGGGTGCATCAGAATGACCTTTTCTGGGAATGGTGCCAAAATCCAAACCCTTTGGAATAGGCCTGTGATGTCTCGGCCATGTTGGACTCATCATTTATAAGCCTGTGAGGAAAATATCAGGTTTGAGTTATAAAAGTATTTGTTAGCACATACTGTTTATCTCACTTTGAAGATAATACTGGCACAGCAGCTTTTTTTTTTTTTTTACCGCTGTTCACCAGGTGATCCAACAGCTACAAGATAACATTCAGGTAGCTGGGAGTGTGGTTTCTCACAGAAGGACGAATAGTAAAGGTGATGTATAGTGTGCCGTATCTCTGTATGAAGGCATAATATAACGGTCACAGTAGGGTGCCATGTTGTATTTCTGACAAGTCACAGAAGATGGTGACCCTGGCTGACCATCACACCTGTGTTTACTTATTCCCTCTCTGGAAAGATTTGTGATTGGACAGAATGTTTGGTCCCAGGCTAGTTTTTCGAAAGTGTACAGAGATGAAGTGTCTAAGTCTAGTTTCCTCTTTGAATATTGAAGGGTTATTTGGATGGGGTTTTTTGGTGAATGAAACTAAAAGTGAAAAACTTATACAGTGCCCAGCCAAAAAAAAAAAGTCACATGTGATATTTGACTGTACCACTTTTGGTTTTGATTCCAGGAGACATTCAGTGGATTTAACTGCACTAATAGTTCTGATCCTTCCATGGGTTAGTACTGCAGTGGTTCATAATATTTCAGCTGTAACAGGTTATTTAACTCTCATCTCATGTCTCTAATGTCAAAAAGATTGGACAATGCCACGACTGATCAGCATCATCAGGTTTGGGACAGAATGTTTCAGGGACAATGAGACATCATTTTCACACATGGTTTA
>JAPSES010012277.1:0-13994 GCA_029822895.1 Maxillicosta whitleyi
AGAGAGAGAGAGAGAGAGAGAGAGAGAGAGAGAGAGAGAGAGAGGTACAAGTGAAAAGAACATCAGAAATAGGGAAAAAAAAGGAATTTATTCCAACTTTATGGGCAACAGTAAAATAAAGAACATACAAACATGCCACCTATTAAAATATAGTTCCAGCATTATTATAGGAATAAAAAAACAGAGAATAATGACCCATTAAATTCAGTTTATTCAGGCAGTTCTTCACAGATAAACATTTTCAGGTAAGGTCAGACTTAAACAGATGGAGGTTCGGCCCCTGTTGTTTCATACTGATGCTCTGACCTTCACTGTCACACCTGTTTCCTCACTGTGACTCTGAACTGTGCTGCAAAGTCATCGGAATATAACTGAGGTAAGGATGTAAGAGTATCACTGAGTCCTAATAACCTTCAAGACAAATGATCCTGTTCCTTATGCTGTAATTAGCATAGTTTTAGCATTAAAGGGACGCTGTGTTTCTGGAATAACAACTGTTAAGAGATTGCTTTTTCAGTACCAGGTGTTTTAATTTAATAAAAGCTTATCAAAATTTAAAGTAAATCATGTGCCTTTTGCCATATATTTTTTTTTTTTTTTTGCAAATCACAATTATTAAAAAAAAATAAAAATTCTCACTACTTTCTCATTTTGAAACAATAAATATTTCCTAAGCTAATTACTGACTAAATTGGTCATAATTTGTTTCTTTTTTCTAAAAAAAAAAAAAAAAAAAAAGTATATTTTTCTGCTTACTTTGACATATTAAACATTTTATTATAGTAATACATGTTTTAGGTGAAATAAATGTTATAATTATATTTTTACTTTTATTACTAGTATTGCTTTTGTTATCCTGAAACATGACAGATATATATTTGTTAAACCCAGATTTCAAAGGTTCCTGTTATTTGAAACAATAAGGTTGTTGACTCAGTGAAGTAAAGTATATACTCATTAAAAAGCTCCAGTCATGCAGAACTGATTTAAACATAGGGTCAGGGTTTGACTAAAGGAAGGAGGTCAGACGGACAGACATACATGAAGCTGTGATCCACACTGACTGATATCATGTCCAAATTCCTCCCTTGTTCGAAAAGCAAGCACGTGTTAATCACCAGTCATGAATATTTATGACCATGAAAACAACATGACTATTATACAAAACATATTGTGGTAATGAATTTCCTGGAACACTACATCAGTGATTCATTGGGGCTATTAACGGATATTACAGTCTCAGAATGAAAGGGGGCATTTGAAGGGGCTTCCAGACAGCAGATAAGAGATGCATGCTCATTTCAAAAGAATAGGAATAGAAAAAGGATCCTCATTAGTTAAATACCATGACAATCAGCTTAATGTCCTGGCTTTCACATCTTACGGATAGTTAAACATGAAGCACACTACAAAATTAATAATTGTTATTTTAATACCACATACATAAACTCAAAAATATATCAATACTCAATATATTCTGTGAATACATTTGGGTTGAAATAAATGTAAATCATTCAATGCATATTGCATGTATTGATACGCTAATATCATTTACAACAATATTGAGACAGACAATAACAAATACTGACAAATTTAACAGTTAAACAATGATTAATGATTAATTCATAATTAGTAACTGTAGTGCTAGTATGTATTTCATACTTATAGGCATACAATGACAGTTGTGATTGTGAACACTCCTTCAGGACTCACATCATTAAAGGAATAATAGTATATCACTAAAGTCATTGTGATCATTATCATCATCAAACTACTAATTGTAACATAATGTTTTTAACAAAAAGGCAGCTTTAAAAATTGTCATTTGGCCACAAAGATGCAAGCAAAAAAACAAGCTTTTTTTTTTAAACGCTATTTACAAAACAAATAATAAAATAAATGTATTACTTACAGGAGTCAAAATATTTGATAAACCTCACCTTGGAAATATAGCAGTAATGTCATTGTCCTTTTTTTTTTTTTTTTTTTTCTTGTGAATTCTAGTTGTGTTTTCTGTGAGTGCCAGAGTTCAGATTGTGACAAAGGGGAAGTTTATTGTTTGTTTGTTTGGATCTTGGTTTTCCTTTTTTTTTTTTTTTTTTTTTTTTTGCTGTTGACTGGACTAGTATTGGTGAGTAGTAGGGAAGTAGGAAGTAGGAAAGTAGGAAAATGTACCTTCATTCGTTCACGTGCAGTGAGTCACTAAGCCGCTTTGACATAATTTACCGGAAGTATTTATCATCAAAATAAAAGTTAAGAGCGTTAGCAGAGATGCATCCTCACCGCTGTCCAAAAATATCTGACTGTATTGAAGTTATTCCTTAAAAATTAACTTTAAAATTAAAATTCTATCACGTAGCGGTCCGATTAATGCGATAAATATGACATTTGTTCGAAACAGCTGTTAGGATGCTTTTATTTTGAAAAGAAATTACGGATTTCTTCCCATCCGCTTTCAGAAACTTGACGCCGCCATTTTGAACAGTTTCTTTACACCTTTACAACTTTCTTCGGAATTGTGAAAAACGCAAAAATGGGAGCTTGTTTGGCTCTTAGTTCTCTTGCCAGTTGCGTGAGTATACTTTTACTGTTATTGAAATGTCCGAATGAAACACTTAGACGAAGTACATTATATCATTTCCTGACAAATACGCCTAGGAGTGTAAGTTATGTTTGTTATGGACGTAACGCTAATGTCACGTGAAAACGACTGAATAAGAAACTATGTTACCCAAGTGAAACATACTGTACATATCGTAAGACATTGGCTATGCGAATTCTGACTTATTAACCCGGATTACCTCATATTTAACAGGCAGCTACACCTTATGGATAAGGATGTGAAAATTTACCGACAAAGTTAAAACATTTTTTTTCTTTTAAACGTTTTCATTCTGTTTATATCAGCCGACTAAATGAACGTTGAGACTTTTTTTTTTCTTTTTAGGCTCTGGTCAGGTAGTGAAATGCCAGATTTCATAATGGAGTTTGGTGTAATATTAACGGAGAACAGGTGACTCTTTACTTTTTATGAATAAAGGTAACATAAATATGTAGCTAAGTATATGTTACGTCAAATTAACACAATGAAAAATATATCCGTATACTTTAGAATACATGTATCTTGTCCCTTAAATATGTTTATTGAGCGGTTTGGATTTTCCAAAAACGACGCCATTTCCGGGATTCCACCCACTGAGCATTTAGTGCGTCATTTTGTCCACGATTGTTTATTATTATTATTATTATTATTATTATTATAAGCAATGAAAGCAGATATTTGTAATTGTCACCTATGAGGCTTGTGCCAGAATATAAGTACCAAAGACCTAATATTTACTACAATAACGTGCACAATCTAATAACGCACGTTGCAGGTAGTTAATGTTGAATGTGTGTAAAGTTTAAATTACTATATATACCCATCAGATCAGTGTCCTTTTGGTTCATTTGAAATAATAAGACATATTTAATAGCTAAAACGAACCCCTCATCTCTAGCATGAAATCTGATGTAACTGATTCTGTGATGATATTTACCTGCTGCAGGCACTTGAATGAAAACTGCAAAGTAACAAGAAATCTGGGAGGAAATCCTGCTGATTATGTATAAGATTTAAGTTTCCAGACTGACAGATTCCAAACATTAAAGAAAAGCAGTGATAGAATCTACAGTCTCAACATTCTGAGATGTTCAAAATGTACTTGGTTTTTACTCTTTGTGTCTTGTATAATGTACTTTATTATCACCTGTATATAGATGACATTTTAATCTAATCTGTACCGTTATTAGTTGGAATTCTTTGTTGCCGTGAATGATGGCATTTGGTATTTCAGAGGATAAGTGTGGCACAGGCCAGTTTCTGAACCATGCAAACTAGATTGTTGTCGTCATGGCTGTGGTGTTTCCACTGAAGCCTCGTGAACACTGGTGTAAACACATATTTAGTGAAGGATGGCTAGTCTCAGCTCTGCTTCAGTGCATCATGCAGCTCTGAGCTGTCTACCGCTGAGTCGTGAGGAATCCTCCGTGATGCTAGATTGGAAACAGACAGGGGGGCATTTGTTCTGGTGGCAGCTCTAATCGCAGGCCTGATTACCACTGCTGTAAATCAGAATTTGTCTCTGTCTTTCTGCAGAGGGAGGAATATGGTTGCCCTGGTAGCAGACACACTGTTTTGTTTTTTTCTCATAGTTCTTGTGAGTCATGCAAGCATTACCGTGATTATCCCATGGCCCAGAGACCCGTCCAGGAGTCTCAGAAAACATGAATGTGTATGAGTGGCCTTGTCTCTCCTGCAGGCATCCTGTTTGTGCGGCTCGGCCCCCTGCCTCCTGTCGTCATGCTGCCCTTCAACGTACAACTCCACCATGACCCGGCTTGCCTTCTCCTTCCTCCTGCTGCTTGGTACTCTGGTGTCCATCATCATGATCCTCCCGGGCATGGAGGAACATCTTAAAA
Organism: Maxillicosta whitleyi; assembly: GCA_029822895.1. Lineage (NCBI taxonomy): Eukaryota > Metazoa > Chordata > Actinopteri > Perciformes > Neosebastidae > Maxillicosta > Maxillicosta whitleyi. The sequence continues at coordinate 4,462 of JAPSES010012277.1, forward strand.
ATGTGTGTGAGACAAGATTAGATCAAATGTAAAGTAATGCATGGGGTTACTGCATCAGACTGCACTAATCACTCGAGTACACATTCAGTTAAGTCTTCATTGGCTAGTCCACCTGCAAACTATTTATAACCGCTTGTTTTAGTGTTTAATGTGTAACTCAAGATTGTCTTCAGCAAAACTACACTATAAATGTATCCCTCATTAATTAAACAAATTCTGATTTATCAAATGTATATCACCTTAAAATGGAAAAGGTTGCTTCTATGAAACTGGTACCTAAACACAGGACATGGGGGCTAAAAATGTAAACCAGATGTAGACTAATGTTATGAAGTATGTTTGAAAGTACTTTGGGTCTATTTTAAAAATACATATTTCCTGAGATGAGAGGAACTATTTTTCAGATGAAACACGTTTTTATATTTTTATACAAAAATCCAAATGTAACAAGGTAAAAAGGACACAAAAAATTACACACTACTATTTTTTAAAATATCTTTTTATTCTGTCACAGGTACATTTTGGGAATCTAATTAATTATCCAAGTCAGAGTGTTTTCCCAAAAATGACCACAGTCTTAGCACAGTATAAGTTCTGTTTTCTCTCATCTGTCTCCATCTCCACTTTCCCTCTATAAGTACAAAAGGCAGAAAGTAATGTCAAAAAGTATTTCCTGCACTTCCAAGTATATTTATGCCTTTTGTGTAAGTGTTAACTTCATTCAGTACTTGGTGACAGTTGACGGTTTCATGCATTTTCCCCATTATAAACAATAACTTCATAAAATCTCCGTTTGGTTTCTCAAACTGATTAAATCAGGAAAACAAAACTAGATGTATTTAGACAGTGTTTCCTATGTAGAGAACCACCTCCTGCCCTCCGTCTGCTGCGAGGTGATGTAATCTGCAAAAAACCCATAGCTGAATCACAACTAATAAGCTATTAAAATATTAAAAAAAAAAAAAAAAAAAGACCCTCTAGACTCCCTGTAGGTGTAGGTGTTACATTGGATATTTCCTCAACCCACATGTTTCTGGCAATTCAAGAAAAATGGGGAACCCATTCAAAGTGATTCATAAGGATTTAACTGAGCAACAATGTAAAATTATTACTGAGCAGCAGACAGGATGCTCTGATTTTTGTTGTTAATGTAGGCCCAGTTTAGCTTCCTCCTCTGTCTTTCATCCCATTGTGTTCTTTCTTTCTGTTGTCTTGCTCAGATTCCGGGCTTATGTGTTGGTGGAGCCTCCATACCGGGCATGGAGGGCAAGGTGAACTGTAACATCGTTGTGGGCTACAAGTCGGTTTACCGCATGTGCTTCGCCATGACCTGCTTCTTCTTCCTCTTCTCCATCATTATGATCCGAGTGCGCAGCAGCAAGGACCCCCGAGCCGCTCTCCAAAATGGGTCTGTACTGTGTACTGCAGCTCACACGTTTCACTAACATAGCACTGAGTGATGACAGCCTGCTACCCTCTGCTGGACAATAGTAAGAACTGAACTGCTGATTGCGTGTCCACTGAGAGAAAAACATGTTTGTTGTGTACAGTCATGGAAAGAATTATTACACCATCGAAAACAAAGGTTATGCAATCAAGTTATAACTCCGGTATGTATCATGTGACTAAAACAACAGACAGAAAAGAACATGAAATGCCTAAATGCTCTGACACTACAATGGTTTGGTTATTATCAAGAAAACCATGGGAAATAGTTAGATATCAGCTCTGAAATTAACCTCATATGAACTAATTTTACCGTTATCATATTTGTCTAAAGAAATGTACCCTGAGTTCTACCAGGCATTAAAATTAACAAGAAATTGAAGAAAACAAGGGTGGTCTAATATTTTTTTTTTTTTATCTGTGACTGTTGATAAAAAAAAACTGAATGTTTGTCTTTCCAGTTTCTGGTTCTTCAAGTTCCTGGTGCTTGTTGGTATCACTGTGGGAGCTTTTTTCATTCCAGATGGCACCTTTACTACAGGTATGGAGACAAATGTGATGTTTTTATAGTCTCACACCTGTAGTTAAATCAGCTGCTACACTGTTGCTGTTCTCCAACACAGTTTACACTTCTGCTGATTGAACTAGAGCTCATAATAAGAGAACAGAAAATGTTTTGAGGGTCAGGCCAAAACAGACATAGGATATTTATAGTAAATGTTGGCTGTGCTCTGCCTTTCCTCTAGTAAAGTGTTCCAGCGTTGCTTTGTTTTCATGTTTAATAACAACTGCAGCCATCAAATAATAATAATACTCCATCGTATATGATTCAGAGGAGTGATGTGTTTTATTTATTGTAAGGAGACAAGTTAGAATCAAAAATTAAATCATGAACAAATCCTTCGTTATGTTTGTGAATGTTTGAAAGTAATTTTTGATAGTCAATTTATCCATAAATAACTCCAGAACTACTATCATATTAAATTACTTTTATTATTAAATTAATTAATGGATATTTGTGTGATATGCAGAGTGTATGTGTGTGTTTTTTAATAAAAAATTTTAATGACTATAGCTTATCGCCCATTTGGTTGTAAGAGCTTGTATGATTATTAATTGTTTCCTGTCACCTGAAACAGGTTGCAGCAAACAAGACAAGTTGAACTAGGGGATATGATAACAGGGAACTGATAAAAACAAAATGAGGAAGAAAAGACGGGTAATGAGACCTTATTGATGTAACGTTGCCTCCCTAGAGACTCTGAGCAACACTGCCAGTACTAGCTAGTGGTTGCTTGGTAACTTTATCCCTTTCCCTCCCAAACTACTGTGGTCTAAAGACGTTAACCCACACAATACACAAAACTGAAGACACGTCACTGTCCTCAAGACAATCCTATACACAAGCAGGTATTAAGACATCCGTGGTCACATGGCTCACAGCTTAGTCACCTGACCAAACACTGTATCTATCTCATTATGTAATCAACTGTGGTAAAACCAAACTACTGGCTTGTAAGTTTATATTTTAGCCATCTTGGTGATATATTTAGGTCTCAAAACACTAGGATATTTATAATCCTATTAATCAGTGTATGTAGGTTTTACCTGTGTCTTAATGAACATTTTGGCCATTCATTATTCTGTCTGCAGGTCATCCACATATGATATACACTGATTATGTAACCATTAAAATATACATGTTGTGGCTTGTAAAGTGGCATAGTAGAATGAAAATGTACTGTAATTTAGTTGTCATAGTATAATGCTGTTATAGTGTGACTAAATGTCCTGCACTCTCTCTCTTTTCAGTGTGGTATTACTTTGGCGTGGTGGGGTCTTTCATCTTCATCATCATCCAGCTCATCCTGTTGGTGGACTTTGCCCACTCCTGGAGCCAGTCCTGGTTGGAGAAAGCTGAAGAGGGAAACTCCAAGTGCTGGTTTGCAGGTGAGCAAGCAGTACGTTAAATAAGTACATTAGGAATGTCTGTAATGACTTGAAGTCTCTCTGGTAATGTGGCTTTGTGTTGTTCCTTAGCCCTGCTGACCTGTACCATCGTCCATTATGTCTTGGCCTTTACTGCTGTCGTGCTGTTTTACATTTATTACACCAAACCCGATGACTGCACTGAGCACAAGGTGTTCATCAGCCTGAACATGATTTTCTGCATCATTGTGTCAGTCGTAGCCATTCTGCCCAAAGTGCAGGTAATATGATTTGGAACAGCTGACATTTTGTGTGTCAGACTTTGTACAATATTGAACATAAGTGGACACAAGTAAGGAGGCCTAAATTAAATGATTTGTTTATTTTATTTTATTCCATGCCTTGCATCCACAGGAAGCCCAGCCGAGCTCAGGTCTGCTCCAGGCCTCTCTGATCTCCCTCTACACCATGTATCTGACCTGGTCAGCCATGAGCAACAACCCCAGTAAGCCCAGGCTGATTTTTAACATTCATTTCAACAACATTTAACATTCCAGAAGTGGTTTGAGAAGAAGCCCAGAGAAAGACATGAACTCTACTTTTTCCAAATAGTTTTCAGAATTATTCACAATTATAGTGTCTGTTGTTTACATATTTTTCTTCATTTCAATGTCAGACCGCCAGTGTAATCCTAGTCTGCTGAGTCTGGTGCAGTCCACCAGTCCAACTCCAGTAACCCCTATACCAACACAAGCCCCTGGCAGTGTCCAGTGGTGGGACGCACAGAGCATCGTGGGATTGGTTATTTTCTTGTTCTGTACCCTTTATGCCAGGTATGTGACTCCTACTGCAGATGCTTTTCTGTCTGGATGGTTTGGACTCGCTCACAGTAGAATATTGAGGCTTCCATAGTATATTTCTGATCAACCTAAACTTGTGCTGCTGTCAGGAACTTCATACTACCTGCTGTTACTTCCACTGCAATACACTACAAACTTACTTGTGGAGTGTATGTGTGTTTTCCACAATGACCTTGATCATTGTACATTGTACTGAAATTGATGATTACAATGGGTATTGTTTTAGGCTTTTTTGTCTTCATTTTAGCCAGAGATACAGGAAACACAGGCAAGATTCAAGTCAGTGCAGCTGCATTAAGACCTGATGTGGTACACACTTTACCAGTTGGGCAACTGGGGTGATCCATAATACCAATATTCTTGCAACCCAGTGAATGGAAGAGATTTACATAATTTTAGTTTAGAAATATTAATAAAGCTTCTTTTAGAAAATAACTCCAGACACAGTAATGGAAACTTTTACTGTGCTTTTTTATATTGATTCCTTTTCTCTGTATGATAAGAATAATTTTGAGTGATACTCTTTTCCACAGGTTTTCACATATTCACTTTATAAACATAGTGCCTCAAAGTAAAGAGCAAAATCTGTGCATAGCTAATTTATAGCCTCTGTCTCAGATTAAAATCTCTATCTCCTGTCTGTGTGGTGTGGAAGGTAACCTGACTGAGTAGCTGAATATCTGTGAACACTGTTAACACCTACGCATTTACACAAATGTAACAGTACTCATACATGACCATACTCAACATTTGAAAAAGCTAATACTGAGCAGTAAAAGCAGCAAACACCCAGTACTGAAATAAAGTTATTAGAGGCTGAACAGTGACATGGATTTAATGAAGCATAATTGTAAAAGCAGCCAAAGTGCTTTCAGGAGCAGTAAAGTCACAGTGGGTCAAGTGATTTGAGCGCAACACTCATTAAGAACAGAAAGCTCTGCCAGGATGCTGTTAAATTTCACCTCATATCTGCACTCAAGCAAAATAACACAATGATGCAAAATTGAAAAAGTATGGGTAAAGATTGTGTATTAAATATGTGCCACTAAACTGAAGACTTCCTAAAGATGAGGTCATTGTGCTCCAAGTAGTAGTTTTACTGTAGCTTTGGATGGATCAGTGATTAAAATGTAGAGATTTTCATAGTCTCAGTCTAATGACAAATGTAAGTAATATATTTACATAAAGAATATTAAAGGGAAAAAAAACTTTAAATGAACTTTGCAGACATTTGAGTTTACATTTATAAGTTAATGAGGTGTACTTGTAAACACCCCATGCCTACATGCTTTGCTGTAGATTTTACAAGTTTACAAGGCACTTGAATGCACCATGAAGCCTTTTTCTGGGTGTGCAAATTCAAACAAAACCAGAACAGTGTGCTGATAAATCATTCCAAATATACAGAGTCCTTCTAACATGGCTGTAGTACAAACATTATCCACCTACATGATAACATATACCTGCATGTGGAGCTTTGAGGGGCATGTTGTTTATTTCTGCTACATTTTAAAGACTACGGTTTATCATTGCTATCAACATAAATGTCATCACAATGCCATTTCAAAAATCGTTCATTTGCCTAGCCTCATCTGTCACAGCCAGATATATTTCAACACTTCATTTTAACACTTTTTCAGTGGTGGAAAAATATCTGGCTGAACCCATTCTGATTTCTTGTCTAGCTTGTTTATATATCTATAAACACAATCACAATCGTCTTGTTTGATCCGAAGAGGCTGCAGTTGTGCTTTTTCAAAGGTTGTCAGGGTAGAACTTGTTTTGGTAGAATATTTGCACATGGGGAGGCAAATAAAATGGATAAAACACCTGTGAAATACGCTGTTGTGAAGAACTCAGCTGGCCTACTTTATTGTATGGTCCAAAAGGTTTCTCAAAAATAGTAATAGTAGTAGTTAGTAGCTTGGAGGTTGTTACTTCATATTCTGAGGAGGGTTGGAAACCATCAGATGGCACTAGGAAGGAGAGTGTCCGCTGGAATAGTGTTCATGACATAATCCCACAGAGTATTTCCTGTCAGTCTGATATAATAGTGTGTGTTGTCTTCTCTCCTGTTCCAGTATCCGCTCCTCCAACAACACCCAGGTGAACAAGCTCATGCAGACTGAGGAGGGGCAGGGTCTCACCACTAACATCGAAGCTGCAGAAGGAGAGGACGGGGTTCGGCGGGCCGTGGACAACGAAGAAGATGGAGTCACCTACAGCTACTCGTTCTTCCACTTCTGCCTCCTGCTGGCGTCTCTGTACATAATGATGACCCTCACTAACTGGTACAAGTGAGTATCCCTGAGCATGTGACTTCAGCCCGTTCCTTCAGAAGACCCACTTCCTGCCAACACGCATCTCCGTCCTTGTCTGTTTTTGTCTCACTAGGCCTGATACTGACTACAGCGCCATGCAGAGCACCATGCCCGCCGTCTGGGTGAAGATCTGCTCCAGCTGGCTCGGCTTGGCCCTCTTCCTCTGGACCTTGGTGGCTCCGCTGGTGTTCCCTGACAGAGAGTTCAACTAAAGTCTGTCACCAGGCAGGCAGTTCTTGCAGTTTGCACCACTGTATCTTAAAATACAGGAGCTTTATTGTTAGCTTTGTGGCTAAAGTTCCATGTTTGAGTTTAGCAAGAAACTTTAGATTTTTTTGTTAAATAGATCTTTAATCACACATTCCACTCTTTCACCTCAGGTCATTTTTTTTAACATTATTCTAGCCCCTCCCAAAGTGGCAACTGTTGAAACCATAGTAATCATTACTAGGCACAGGAAGCAGACTTGAAAACCAGGGAAAGTACAGCTGATAGTCCAACAGCTGATATCACTTAAGTTTCGGGGGGGGGGGGGGGTAGTATGTTTACCTGTTAAGCCAAACATTTACAGAAGTTGGATTCAAAAAAGGGACTCTTCAACACTGTTTGTCTGTCAGTGCTACTACACATTATATCAATGTTTCCCACCCCTGTTGAGAAACACTGTATTATATCCAGACATTATGAGAATTGAAGACCATAACTCAGTGGACTGTACTTAGTGAAGAAGAAACATGGAGTTGCTTGAAGTTTGCCCCCCTCCCCCCTCATTATTTTATGACATTATATAGTAGGTCAAGGACCAGTCACATATTGACCAGATATTCCAAAGGAAATGATACGAAACATCTGGGGTAATACTTGTGAAATATTAGGGAGAATTAGACAGAAAGGACCATGATTACTTAACATTCAAACTCCAGATTCAGACGCTAACGAACATGAGTACGATTAGCACATGGTTATGAAGACAGTTGAGTTTTAATGATAAGGAACTAACTCAAGTTGGTTTGTTGTGTGGCTGGGACACTAACACAGACACAGGCTAACATGGCACACAGATGTTAATAAACACAGAAAGGCACCTCTGTCTTCTAACCAGTGACCTCCAGTACAGGTGTTTATTACATACAGCAGTCATGTCTGTCTTACTTCTCCCTCGTATGTCTCAGAACTTTCCCAGAACAGGTTTGACAGGTGTTGCTGCAGTAATTTAGGGACGGTCTGTGTTGTTTTATTCACTGTTACCAAATACTCCAGTTGTGAGCACTACACATATTACCAAAACCAGACCAAATGAGGCTTTGTTGATCACTGCTGAGAAATTTTCACCACACTAGTGATATATTCAGATTATTTTTTAATCACAAATGAAATCAGTTTCATTTCTGGGAAGCTGTTGTTGTAGGCTGGATACTTTTATACTACTGCGAAGAACTTTGCTTCAATACTGGTTAGTAAATATTGAATTTTTTTTTCTACATTTTAACCCAAAAAAAAAGACAAATATTTAGAATTATTTACAATACAAATATTTATGGTCATTTGAATTTTTATAGATTACAGCCACTTTTACCACATAAAAATAAATTGTCACATAATATAACTAACAAAATGTGTACATTTGTCAGTCTGCTTGCACTTTTTTTTTTTTTTAAAGTTACTGCTAACTCCTAAAATTACCAACAGTGCCAGATGGTTTTAATAAATAGAAGCAATTTGGTTGACGTTATAAATTTCCTCAAGTCCATTACCCAGCCCAACTGCTTCTCATAATTATATGTTTTAAATTCACCTACTTTTAAGTGCCTTATATTTTGCACACTATTGACCTAAAGGGGGCCATTTTTGATGTTTATGAATGTTTTTCTCAGCAGTTTATAATGCAGCGTTGCAAATCGAATGTTTATTTTTCATTGTAATCAATAAAAGTAAAGACATCTTTGTGTTGACAACACATTTATCCAGTAGGTGAGGCTGTTGTTCTTCTCATTTGTCTGTTTTTTTTTTTTTCCCCACTCACTGTCTACACACCCTGGGTTTCATGTAACATAAGTGCCAAAGGTTTTCTGAACCTGCACCTTAATGTTCATTTTAACCCCCCCGGATTACTCCATTTCTTTCAGAAACCGTAGACACATTATCATCAAGACTTCTGGTCAGCAGGGATTTCCAAATGCTCCACAGCCTTCCCTCTATTAATCACATGATTCTGCTAAAATGTGATTTATTGTGCTCTTGCTACGCCGGATTCCCCAGTGAAACACACAAAACACACACACACGTACATACTCACACATTTGGCAAGTAATATAGAGGGAATGTGCTTTTCCCTTATCACAAGATCAGCATGAGGAGGGGGCTGAACACAACACTTCATTATACCTCACAATATTCATTCAAGCCTGATGTTTGGGGGGAAAAAAGGACAACTGAGCAGCTTCTGGGGTTGTCCTGCACATCTGGTGGCAAATCCCAGCTGTTCCACAGTCATGTATAATGTATTTTAATACAGGATACCTTTAACGGCTACACCTCTAATTAATATTACAAAAGATAAAATGCATTTGTATGATGAGCACTAACAGTAAAACCAGATTATAGTCCCTTCGGAGACGTACTTAATGTGATTTTTCTAGTCGTTCATCTTCCGGTTTAATGATAAATATACATTCATAATCATTAGACCATATAAACTCTGCTGATGTATTGAAGTCGCATCACAGATTTAGTTAGCAAAATGAACTCTGTCCTGTTATTATTCACTAACGGACATGAGATTAAGAAAAGATGGCAATTTGAACAACTTTAAAGATTTAAGAAGATGTAACAAAGTGAAAACATCCCATAGTGTTCAGTCTCATGACTTGGTGCTTATTTTTAGACCACACTCTGACTTCTGCAGCATTAAAGTGCAGTTTGAGTCCACGATTTAAAAAAAAAAAAAAAAAACAAAAGGGGGGGGGGGGGGGGACCA
>JAPSES010012362.1:0-13988 GCA_029822895.1 Maxillicosta whitleyi
TTCTGTATCATAATGACACAGTCCACAGACTGACACTGTGGGAGTACTTGGACTTTTATACTTTAAAGGACATTTTAGAGGAAATACTTTTTACTTTTACTTAAGTAAAATTCTTAACCTTAGTACTTCTACTTTTACTTGTGTAAATATTTTGCAGGGTATTGGTACTTTTACTTAAGTACTAAACTTCACCCCTGATTATTACCATATTAAATGCAACATGAGGTTGTTTTGTATTTTCAGGTTATTTAACACTAATAAAAACACAATTAGGAATATTCTATTGTATTTCGGCAGTTAGAGCTAGTTACATTTTAGACACTCTACCACTGAGGGTAGATTTTAAAGAAGCACAAGAACTATTATGTGTTTCTCACGTCTTTGTCAAAGCCTGATCCTGTGTGTCTTTGTGACCTGGAAATAACTAGCAGTGCTCCAGACGCAGATTTGAAAGGTCAAGACGGAGCATATGGAGTCAATATGTCAGGCCATTTATGTATTTAAAAGTAAGCAATAACATGTAAAAATCAATTAGAAATCTCGGAGGAAGCCGAGGTAGATAACTCCTCACAGGGGTGATCAGAGGTTCTGTAAGTGAAGCAGCATTTTGTACAAAGTGTAGATGGTGAGAGGAACACTACTGATAGTGAAGTCCTTTAGGGGTTAAGGGATAAAACATGAGTTTGTTGTACATTAGAAAGTGATTTAAAAAAAAAAGATGTAATTTTAGAACATCTGTGACTTGTGGTCAGTGTTAAATATTACCTTTGAGCTTCAGATCTACCACATCAGATGAAAAATGAAATAACTGCACCTCTCGTTTCTGTCATAGCTCTGAGTTCATCCTCTTCAAACAGCTGCACTTCTCATCCAGTGACCACCATGATGCACAAGATGTGTGTCATGTGACCGTAGGTTGTTTCGCTGAGTAAGCAGAGTGCTGTCTCCATCTGTCACATGACCCCCTTCACCTTGAACAATACCGTAGTGGTTTACACGCACCCAGGAAAACTACACGGAACACTTGGGGACAACATTTACACTGTGAAAGACGTTCAAGGTTTTATGTTTTCGTGCATCAGCTCATAACGTATACACTGACTTAATGCTAATTCAAACAGTGGCCCCCACACTATGGAATGGACTGACACTGACACTTCGCACTTTAAAGGCTCTTCAGCAGGGGTCTCAAACATGTGGCCTGGGGGCAAAATGCAGCCCGCCAAAGGTTCCAATCTGGCCCATGGGATGAATTTGCAAAGTGTAAAAATTCCAGTCAAGGCTGTTGAACTCATTTTAGTTCAGATCCATGTAAAAGGGAATTAGACAAAACATAAAAGCTCTATTTCATGACTGATATATGCATTCATTTTGGCAGCAGTACATATATTGTTTTACTACAGATGACTATTTTACAAAAAACAAATTGTGAGTTCTTCGAATACTACAGCTGCAAATAAATAAATAAATATAGCGTTTGGTGCCAGTACATCTTCAGCTATATGCAAATGACCTACCCTTTAAAAGCCAAAAGTCTACATTTTGGACATTGTTTCTTGTTTTTTCAAAGCCAAAAGTGACCATATTTGGGCAGATTTGTTAGAAGAATAAACTGTAACAAAATCACCTGATGGTTAATGTGACATTTTAGGGTGGTGTGATGATACAGTGGTTAGCTTTTCTGTGAGGAGTTTAGATGATCTACTATCTACGTATGTTCTCCACCTTCCTCCCACCCTTAACAGGTTATTTACTCACCTGTTGAATGGTTGTTCATCTGTATAAGAGCACACAAAGGCTAACAGACAGACAGATGTGTGCAGTTTTCTTCTCCACAGACTATAGACCAGCTCGGTCAGTGAAGGCACCACCGGAGCAAAACTCCACCTTATGACCCAGACACCCACAGGAGACGCACAGACTCACATATGGACAGGCCCACCTGTCAAATAGAAGCTGCACCCACTAGAGGAGTTCCACCCCACGCATCATCACAGCATCATTCCAGACACAGAAACTGGTCCTGATGCTGAGGGGCGGTCACACATGCATTTATTACAAGGCTTTGTTTAGAGCTTTTAAAACCTGAGAAAAACACATCCTGCTGCTGATTCTTTAGAAGGAACCTACAAAAAGTCTGCTCCAGCTTTGGCAGAAAAGGGTGAAAAACCCTTTTTAATGACCGGAAGGAACCTGATGATGGCGCTAAAGTAAAGGTCGTGTGAGTCACCAAAATCAGTACTAGATGCCACCCTGCTGGGAGGGCTAATGTGCACGAGAACAAATGTCCTTTTAGCACATGTTAGTCACAGGTAAACAGATGGAGCACGGAGGAAAATACCGGGTGGATGGAAGAGATGGAGACCTTTAACCGTGAGAGAGAGAGCGAGAGAGAGAGAGAGAGAGAGAGAGAGAGAGAGGCATAGGAGGAGGGTTGTGGTTGCGGTCAGATTGATGTGGATGGTGCAGCGGGGTGGCGCACCAGTCCACCAACGATGTAAGCGTTCGGAAGGAGGAGGAGGAGGTTAAGGAGGAGGAGAGAGGATCCTGGGAGTGTGACCAATAAGGCGGATATTGCAGCTTTACCTTGTGCACATGTGCCGATGTCGTCATTGGGAAACCACTCTCGCGCTGCCTCGTTTCGCCTCCCTGGCGAAAAATGGATAAGCACAGGCTGGGCGCGCGGACGGATGCGGTAAGACATGGGGCTTTTGATTTGCGGTTGTAGACTGGGCTCACACAGATTACACGCAGGCAACCTCCACTATGTGTAGCACGTTGTGTAGGCTTCACTGTCCCGGTAATTTCGGTTTAATTTGACTGGACTGCGACGGTCACACGGAGGGAGCACGGCGCGGCTCGTGCGTCCTGTTTTCGGGGATGTGCGCTCGTCAGATTGCATGTAAACCATCTTGAGGTTGCACACTGTCATGTCGGGGTTGTGATGCGTGCTGCAGTCGGTGCACGGAGGGGCTGCAGAGGTCCACAGTCGTGTCCCCGCCGGCTGATGTTGGACTAATGTGTTCCCGTCCTCGAACACTGACATCATCCTCCTCCCGGTCGCGGCTCCAGGCTCCGTCCTCCTCCTGCAGCTGGAGTCTACTACGCAGTGTTTGCTAGCTCAGCGCATCAATGCGACGTTTGCGCGGACTTGATGCATTGCTCTGCGACCTAAGTTCATTCCATTCCGTGTCAGACAGGCCCTCAGCGCTGGTCTGGTGCAGTGGAACACGGGTTGCATGTGCTGGACCTGGTTTTGGACCAGGTAGAGGAGCTGAGCCAGATGTTGGCAGAGTTGGCAAATGTACAGAGGAAACTGTGTGTGTGTGTGTGTGTGTGTGTGTGTGTGTGTGTGTGTGTGTGTGTGTGTGTGTGTGTGTGTGTGTGTGTGTTGAGATGGACATACAGATTAAACAGGCATGCAGTCTGTTTCAGTCTTACACGCCCAACACAAACTCAGTATGTCTGAATGCATCAGTGGAAGAACATGCTTGTCCCTCCTGATGAGAATGGCTTATGCACATTAATGAAGATGCAAAAATGATCCATTTAATAGAAGCAGTGATTTTTGATTTGTAAAGCAACAACCACATCCTATTAATATTAATACTATTAGTCAAAAAATACTTTATACTTTATTGTCACATTGTGTGTAATATTCCTTGAGTACAGTGGAGGATGGAGGGAACTCCCCATCAGCCTGCAGCACTCAGGTGGCCACATATGGGTACGTCTCTGAATACAGATAGTGATGGAGAGGGAAACTGCAGCAGAGGAACCCATCATGTATGAATAGACCTCTTAACACCTCAGGGAGTCTCATTTTACTTCAACATTAATGCTAATCTGCCTCGTACAGGTTGGGTTCTTAGACGTGTTGTAAAGGAGACGCGTTGGCAGGTCTGCCGGGTTGTGTTTAGTCACAGTTAAATGGTAAACGAACGATTTGTATTATTTGGGAGGTAACCAACCATATCACCGGGTGACTTGAGGATACCGCTCATAGCACTACTTGAAATGATACTTGAAGATCATTTGAGTTGTGCCAGTCAGAGAGAAAGCCGATTCTTATCTGGAGCCAAAAAAAAAAAAAACAAAAAACGCTAAAAACAATCATTTACTTGCTGTAGTAATTGGCAACTGTGAGTTTGTAATTTTCACTGCAGTTAAAATGACAAACATTGGCTCCTCACATGCCCAGTTTTGTCTAATTTTCTGCCACTTTCCTGTTTAATGATGGTCCCAGTTGGAAATTTCAACAGGAAAACCCACTGAGGGATTTCCAGCTACAGGATGAACTTCATCCAAGAGTAAAGCTGTGTGCATCGATAGTAGTGAAACACACACGCATCTGTCTTAATTTGTGTCATTAAATTAGTCATACGCACAGCACTATTCAATTCCTATCTGTAGGTCATATTTTTCTGTTGGTTAAAGTCTTATAAATTGCTTGAATTGCTGTTTCTAATTGTTTTTTCCAGAACACAAAACAAATGCATACACTCTGTTTGACCTATCAGATGAAACCCTTGAAAGTTGCCAGCTACTGTCAGGTTTAAGTGGAGGAGGGAACTGTCAAGTTAGTCTGTTTTTATATCATTAATGCTGCAGTACTGAACAGTCTTAAAAGCACATCACATCACAGACCTAACACTGTCTGAAGCAGAGATTTGGCATAAATAGACAATCCTGAGTGGGAACATTGGGCAAAATGTCAGTTTGTACCTGCAAACGTAATGAGATAAATGCCATGGTTTTTGTCTTTATCATATTATAATCACATATATTGAGTATATTTTATGTATTCTTGTGTTTATGTGTGTGTATTCATACTTAAGCATGTATCTGAACAAGAGGCCTTCCTATCAGGACTCAGATTAGATTTCCAAATTTAGTCATGTCCACTGTCCAGTGTCTGGTTAACACCCATTTTATGAAAGATCCATCCCACTCTATAAAACAGATAGACCCCCCAGAAGATGGGGCTTTTGTCTTCTGCTTTTCCTCTTAGCCTTTTCTCTTCTGGTTCTGGTGGTGACTCTTCTAACCCCCAGGGGTTGTCCAGGAAAGGAAATCTGTTTATCCAACTTCGATTGAACTATGGTTGTGAGTAATAAACATTTGTGTAAAATCTTAACTCGTCATTTGTCAGATTTGGGAAACCCACTTCAATAAATGAATTGAAGTGAAGTAGAAGTGGTGCTGTTCATATTATATGTAACATTCTTTTAACCAGCAAAAGGTGTAGTTTAGGAAAAGTAATAATTATATGATTAAAGAAATGTCAATTTACATGATAAACCACTGGTTTGACTATTACTTCATACAAATACTACTATTACTACTACTATTAATATCATAATAATAATAAAAGAAGTAATAGGAAATATCAGGCATGTATGCCCATAAATCTGTTTTCCATAAAGACCCTATTAGTGTTTTGCTGATGGTTTGAAACACAACAGAGGTGACTAGTTCCTACTATTCTATGCAGGAAAATCCATGGATAAATATTATTGCGTCAGTGTCATAGTGACAACAGGTCTTAGAGTCTATTCATGTCTTTGCACTGACTTTGTGTATAATCATACCACTGTGAATCTGTCACTTTTGGTCTGAACACATCATAACAACACTTCTCCCAATAGGGTCTGCACAATCTAAGGAAAATCTCCAGTGTGCAAGAACATTATTCAATATGCCACCAAACTGATGCCAATTAATCTGAGGATAGCTGACAGTTACCTCCATCTGCTTGGTTCAAAATGGAGTCTGCAACTGTCAACCAATGACAAGCCTGCAGCACAACACAGACTCCAACGCAAACTTTACATAAGCATCTGAAGACGCACGAATCCAACGTGTTGAACATTTGTCAAACAATAACAAACACTGGCTGTCATGAGCTTTTAGGATTGTCTTTTGAAGCACATTCATATCGTAAAGTCATGCATTTAAAGCTGTCTGATAAACCAGGTGGAGTTTTATTATGAAAGCGATGATGGCGCTAAAGGAGCATCTAGGGATAACCTAAACTGTCTACGTTTATTTTCAGGAAAGAATAAAATGTCAGAGAAATGTCAACCTGGGACAAAAAGTCACAGGATTCATCATGTGAGGAACGTGAATGTAAAGGTGTAGTTTGTCTGCAGATTATTCTTCAGTGGTTTGATGTAGAGTTTGACCTATTAGATGAAATATGAGGGGCATCAAAGTCATCAGGACATCCTCTGTGAACAACAAATTTGGGACATTAACAGGGAACATAGAGTAACCGCATCGTTCTATAAAGCATTGATTTAATATTTTCAGGCCTTTGATCACTGAAGCCCCTGACTCCTACACTTATGCCAGTGTCAGTCATTTGCAGTCGTTTCAGGAGCTCAGAATTAAAGCACTTTGGCTCCCAGCTGTCTTAACACCACTGTGTTTAAAGCTCTTCTCTGGGTTTGGGCTCCGTCATCCCAACGGCAATGGAAAATAAAATATATCCCCCAATTTTTGCCACAGTCAGATTTTACCAGCGTATGCATCATTCTGTCTCGTGGTTATGTTTCTGACATTTTTGCTCATTAATAGTCATGATAAAGTCGCTGACAGACTCCTATAATAAGGACATGAGCTCTATTTCTCATCACTGTGGTTGTGCTCGAAGGGAAACATAAAATAATAGATGCTTATGATAATACACCTGATGGAAATTTGATGGATTGGAGATGGTTATTGCTGCTTCCACCTGTTTCTATGGAAGCAAATTGGACTGGTAGGTTATATAGGATACAGGTATTATTCATAATGTTAATTTTTACAGCAGGTATAAAGAAGCTGCGTGTCCAAATACCAAACTACGTAGACATACACATTTACAATTTTACATTGTTCCAGTCTGAGCTGCTGCCTTTTACATATGTTGTTTTTACGCTGCTGTGTGAATGACTGCAGCCGAATGATTTTTCACTAAGTTGAACATCCTTCCCCCACAACCAGAGTCATGGGATGTTCATTTCACTGGATAAATCACCTCTGATTAATGTGATCCTTGTGTCTTCTGTGCTCACGGTGAAGATCTTCCACATCAGTGATGTGTTTACGTGTGTGGGACCATAATGTTAGTGTCGTAGTGAATATTTGTGGAAATGTGAGTGGGATAGATAGATAGATAGATAGATAGATAGATGGATGGCACATTGATTATGATGATGATTATGGCACATTCACATATGCAACATCACAATATTTATTTACATCACCATTTTTGTCACATAATGTTGCTTAAAATAGACCTGACACTAACACAAACACTGCTGTCACATGCTTGTACTGCAGGCACTAGGCATGATGGGTAATCACTTCATCCACCTCATCAGACCACATGACTTCTTTCCATAGAAACACAGTCCAGTATTCATGCTGTTTTTCAAACTGGAGGTTTAAGAAATGAGAAGATAATGACTGAATCAGTTAGAATTGAAGAACTTAATATATATAATTAATCACTACAGTAATTATCCATTTCTGTAATTTAACATTTATAAAGCAATAACGTACACATTCAGCTGTAATTTTGTGTTAATAACCACAGTGTGATTCAGGACCAAATATCACATAAAAGCTTGAACAAAAACCTGGGGCTTATTGATCCTAGTCTAATGTTACTTTAGAGCAAAGCCAGGCAGTAGAGAACACACCCCATCTTAGAAAAGCAGCCGAAGATTGAAACGTCTCAGGGCGAGTGAACCGTTACGGCAGATTTATCACCAATGTGGCAACAACATGTTTGAGGAGACTTAGGAGGCAATTGTGCAAATGGATGTGGGGAACAGCAGGAAGCAGCATTTCCACAGTCGAAGAGACAGCAAGCCCACTCGTATGTAATGGCATACTTCAGTGAAGAGGCTAAGACACGTGACAGAACAACCATGAACCCAATGCAAAGAAATGGAGGACATGCACCTGTGCAGAGTGTCCATGTTCCACCACCTAAAACTACAAGAGGCACCTGTGGGAAGCAGGACTGCCTCTGTAGGGTCAGTTGTACTTCATGAAAATAGTTTGGTTTTGTAAAATGACTGTAGTGTTGCATAAGATGTCCCTATACCTAAACCACGCTCATACCTGCAGGACAGAACAGGTGGATTGCTGATGATGACCTCCAAAATGACATATATGAGTGTTTGGAGATTTTTTTTCCATGTAGTGCTTCTGTTGGACAGATTAAAGTCCCAACAGGCAGCAGGAAAGTAGAACAAAATACCGCTGATCATGTTCACATAAGACCTGAATGATGTGAGGAAAATCTGCAATGTGCTTTAATACTGTTCAGTGTTGTATTGGAAATATGACTCGTGTTAAATAAATAAACTACACTTGTTGACACCAATTAATCTGAGAATATCTGACAGTTGCCTGGGGCACATTCTGATTGGCCAGATGTTTGCATGTTGAATATGAAAAAATGAAACCAGCAAAGATTTCTTTCTTTCTTTAATTTTGTACCCAGTGGTCTTTTATGATGACTTTATAGCACATATTTATTTCACAGTTGCGATGAAGATAAGTTTTATTGCATAACTCTTGTTTAAATGCTAATTGGCTGTTGCATCTAAGCTGTTCAAATACTATTTTAGTACCATGGTGTCACACACTGGTTTTTGGACTCCTGTTGTGAAGGCATTGGTTTGACTGACGCCATCTCGGCTTTATATTTGGGTAAAAGGGGCGGAGCCGCTAACGTCCTGACTTAGTAGAAGCTTAAACCTAACCCTGTAAAGCCTGAACCATTAAATCATTCACAGAAAAAGTCCATTTCTTTGAAACTGGAGCCTTTATCGGTTCTTTTGAACAACCCCAATTTTTTTTTTCAAATATCAATTTCCATGTATGACTTTAAATTTTGAATCATATTTAATACATCGGGTCACAATGCTTAAATTTTATTATTGAACAAACAAAAAATAGTATAACACAAACATGTCTAACAAATTGTTGTTGTGTCACTGGAACGGCATCTGGTGAATGAATTCCTCCCCCCTGGTGGATTATCTGTGTATTGCATGTATCTAATTGTATACGTCAGGTTTGTCAAGAAGAAAAATATCACACTGATCATGTAGAGGACTCAAAACACATGTATCAAATATGATACATTTGGCATTATAGGGTTAAGGTATGTGCAGACCAAAGACATTTAAGTGTCTTGTTAATGTAAGTGATCAACCTCAGCTGTTGAGCTATCAGGAAAAATGTGTTCTATTCAATTAACAGAAGCTCTGAAAGTCCAACTAGACAGGTGAATGAAATGTAAATGCCAGTAGATCAAAGCCATAGCTGTGGGAAGTAGAGGTGCTGCAGATGTGCCAGCACCCCCTGCTGGATGGTATTGTGTCATAGCACCATGTAAGACAAAAAAAAAAAAAAACTAACAAGAAAATGCATAAAACTTAATCTTAAAAAGCGTAAAAAGATCATCATTTTCTTGTGTACCCAAAAGTATATAGTTCAGTACAGTTTCTTAATAATAATAATAATAATGATAATAATAATAATAATAATAATAATAATAATAATAATAATAATATACTATTTATTAAAAACGTGTTCATAATGTGGTGACATTGATAACACTATGTATTGTGTATTGCATTCATTATTAGCAGCCCACACAGCTAGCAAATACATGATGACATGAGACAATGTCTTAGTGGCTCACCTGTGCATAAAGTCAGTCGGCTCCAGGAGGAAGAGCAGGTCGGGGATGCTAGCAATAGTAGCTCTGCAGCTGCAGTGAATAGGATCACACTTGGAAGCTGCAGGGCTCCAGGACTAGTGTGCAAACGTACGCTACTTTTTGGAGCCACTCCAGGAGCAGTCAGCACTAATACACTTAAAGATACGCATGGATTGACTTCATTTTGTTGTTGAGGTCCTTGACTTTCAGTTAGTGCTTGGTTTGGGATAAGAAAAGATTATGTTAAAGGTTACACTAAGAATACAGGACCATTTACTTTTGGTTTCAAAATGCAGACATGAGCGTTGTACAAGGTTTCTTATTCTTATTCATGTAGAATGATCCCTCCGTCCTTCTTCATTTCTAATTAACAGGATCACTGAACCAACTCACTCTGGTTTGTCACATATGAAGATTTAGGTTACAGGCAGTTACATAACCATCGGCTATTTGAGGTGAAGTGAGGTTTGGCTGATATACTCTATGTTTGGGATCTTACAGTTGCTTTTACTATCAGTGAGGACGCTAATCGGTCCAGTGCACACATCTGGAACATTAGTAGTGTCGGCCTAAGAAGCCTGTGGGAGAATAAAATAACATCAAATGTCTCAGTACAATGTAGAGTCCACTGTGCCCCCAGGACAGCTTCAGTGCCCTGATTCTGCATTGATTCCACAGACTGAGAACTCAATGTGCACCATTGGAACTAAGGTTTTCCATTATTTGGTGTTTTGATGATGGAAGTGGAGGCTGGTGTCAACACTTACCTCAAAAATCTGTGATGGATGTTCAACTGGGATGAGAGGTGGTGACTCCAAAGACCAGAGCATATGGCTCAGATCATTTTCACAATTATCACCCTATGAAATGAGCCCTTTATACTCTGTGGATGGAGGCGCTGTCAGCCTGGTTCAGACATTCCCATTAGGTTTTCCCTTTCATCGCCCATCTGTAAGTTCCACTACAACTGGTCATAAATATTAATACTCCAAACTTCAGGATAGGAGGCTAACGCTGAAGGAGGCCCTCCCTGCATGGATACGACGTTTAAGTGACCTGAATGCCATGTTTTCCTGGGCTTGAAAGTTCTAGTTTTCTGACCCTTAACTAACACTTTCATTATTTGCTGTCCTGCGGATCACAGAGCACGAACAAAGAATATCCCCATGACTGAATTAGAACAGATTTTGCTACCCATTCTTACCATGTTGTGGAGTGTCGGTGCAAAGTGCGGAGCTCCTTGCCTGACTCATCTTTCCAGCTGTATAAGCTTAAGGGATACAGAGTGACTTGTAACCTAATTTCACTCCTATCATCATAGTGGAAGATAAGATTTCTTTCCTCTTCTCTGGCAGTATAGTACTGTTTGGCTACTTTTTTTTTTTTTTCTTCTTGAAATGTCACTGCAAACACAGTGCTGTCATAATATGCCTCACTGCAAACATTACATCGTCTTAACACACAAAATTGTAATATTTGACCTGAACACCAAGAACAAAATCACAGCCGGACTGTATAGGATGCACAGCGGGCTTTGTTGAGCTCCATTATGCTGTGAAGTCATAACAGCGTACCTGATGAATAAATAGAATGGGCTTGTTAGTGTCCTCATTTTATCTATGCTGTGTAATGGTGTAATGAGGTAATAGTTTTTGGTGTCATCTTCATCTGAATAAAGCTAGCTAGTTAATTATTTCTGATCAGCAGGTCAGAATTTAACACTGAAAAAAAAATAAGTGTCTATTTATCACTGTTGAAGGTAATACTAACATAATGATATGCTCACTGTATGATACAGAATATTTTTATGGGAATGTTTGGTCCATGGAAAACAGTTGCTCATGCTTTTGGACGAAAAATAGGAAACTATACTGGGCTTTTGTCGAGCATAAACAGTATTTTGATGTCTACATGATGCTTTTGTATGAACTTCTACACGACAACACTGATATGTAGTTATGCAGATGATGTGCAGATATATGTGGCTCTTTCACTAAGTGAGGGCAGCCTAAAAGACTCACTGGGTAAAAGTGGTGAGAGCAAATAAATAATTACATGAACCAATATAACAAAGATGATCATGTTTAGCAGCAGAGAGAATATAATTATCTGTATACACGGACTGAAAGAACCGAAGACAGATCTGACCTTCTTCAGTCATCAAAACAATCATCTGTCAGTTAAGTTAATAAAAACAATATGAATCAAAGTTTTCATGTCCCAAAAAGACCAAGAGTGTCTCATCCAAACCTGGCTCTCATGCAGAGTCAGCTACTGTACCATGTGGACTTCCTCAAAAAGCATTAAGTTGTAGCTGATTCAGAAGAAGAGGTTTAAGCACCAGGTTACAGACACCAGAGCACATTACTGGAGACTAAAATCTGTGCCCTGACTTGGACTTAGTTACAGGATAGAATTTAAAGGGCTGCTACTGGTCAATAAATCACTAAATGGTTTAGGCCCAGAATACAAATGCAATAATGTTTAATTAAAGAACTTCAGCGGAGCAGGGCTCTCAGAGCTCGCTCACACACACACACACACACACACACACACACAGAGTCCAGAGTAAACATCATTTAGTTTAGTCTGCATGAAACTGGAACCTACTGCTGGCAGAATTTACTCCAAATATAGACATTTTATTTGTCATAAAACCAGCTTAAATACTTTTGCACTTTCCTGTCACTAAGCTCTACAGTGATCTTTATTATACTGTAAGTCTATGTAACTGTGGGCTCCTGTGAGTTCTTTGGATCATATTAATGTTTAGTAATACCACTGCTGAATTTTTTTTTTTTTTTTTTTTTTTACTAAACCGGTACTATACTGGTCTTAGACAACCTTTAGCTTTGGCTTTGTGGGGTTGCATTGAGCAAGTCTGTTTTAACAAAATACAAGAAATGTAATCACATTATTAACTTAAGTGTCCTAAATGTTTGTTTAACTATTGTATTGTAATCCTTTTGTCATCTGTCCATCTGTCTGTCCATTCAACAACATAAACACATTATCTGAAGAATGCATTGACAAATCTGCAACAGATTTATACTTTGGATGCGTCTTGTTGTGGAGCAGAAGCCTATTCAAAATAGGTGACCTTGACCTACTTTTTCAAGGTCAAATGGCCTTATGTAGTAATATGTATGTAATGATATGTATATAATAAGTTTTTCACAAAGACAATATAGTCTAAATTATAGGGCAGTAACTTTCAACAGAATGTTACACTACATTTGGGTGGGATTAAAAGTTCACAGCACATTATGCTTTGGTATGCTATGAAGTATTTCAGGGTCAACAGTGGCCGAGTTGTAAGGCACTATGAGCTCCAAAAGTGGTCGTTTTAAACATGCCTTCAGATTCACTTAAAAAGTATTTTAGCTTATTTAATAACCCTTTAGAACATTTTTCAGCATGTTCCTAAAATTGATTTCAGTGGTCGGTAACATTAACGTTCAGTGTAACTGGTGTTGTTCAAAGTATTTCATGGTTTTTCCTTAGTTTATTCCAATGGTCATTGTTCCCTCCCTTCCCTAATAATAATAATAATAATAAACTATGTGCTCAAAAATGGTCATTTTACATCATCAACTTTATTTTACAACCAGACTAACCGGCCTTTACAGGCAGATGTTGGGCGTGACCTCCATTTGCACAAAACCTAAAGTCAGGATTACATTCTGTTCTGCGACCTTAAAATCATCCATGACCCCTGGCACTCCTGCAGCTCCGCCCCCTTTTGTCCATATATGGTCACTTCTGGCTCCAAAATGCCAACATGGGGACAGCTAAACCACAAACTAGAGGCTTCAAAATGGCACTTCAAACACTAGTGAGTGACCTCAAACTCTAATTATGCACAGGCTGTGGTTCCAGGTGAAAGTGGGGTTGTTGGTTTTGTTTGCCTTCGTTGTCACACTGAAGATGAGTTTCAAAGATGGCAGTTATTGTTTTATGACCAAAATATTGAACAAAACTCTGAAAGTGTGAGAAATTTAGCATAACCATCTCATAATGTGACAACTGAAAAACCAACAGGAATGTAATAAAACACATTAGTCGGTGGCAGGTATGTTTATGTAGGTAGAACCACTAACCTCATGTTTTTGTTGCAAAATTTGTAGTTTTTTTTTTTTAAACCAAAGTCTGAGTCAGATTCATATTGTCTTCATATTCTATATATACTAGTGCAGTGCCCGTAGTACATGTGCCAGAGTATTGTGTATTGTTTGAGAGGCTAATAGCCTATCTGGTGAAA